>JAADWT010000316.1:0-23895 GCA_023336285.1 Pythium grandisporangium
CCCCCCCCCAACGATTCCTTACTTGCTCAACATGCGTGCACCCGTGTGTATAGTTGTTGTATTTGGTCTGGCCGTCATGCATTGCATTGCATACGTAGGTTCGTTGGTTCGTTGGTTCGTTGGAGTAGTATGCTGGGTACTATGGTCTACTAGTCTGGATCTCGAAGCCTCCTACTCGCTGATGCTCACTCCATGGGCGGCGTTGTAGAGGAGGAACGAGAGCGAGATCACGGAGATGCAGATGCCCGTGGCGATCATGCCCACGGCCAGACGCGTCTGCGTGGCGGCGCTCGCCTGCTCACTGCCTGTTCTGCGCTGACTGACCTTGTACAGGAACATCCCGGGCACCGTGATGGTCAGCGTGGCGCCCGCGAGTGCGCCATTGACCGAGAGGATGACGCCCAAATTGCTGGAGGACATGGATACCAAATGCGCGGCGACCATGAACGAGGTCGAGATGACTGCTCGAAACGGGAGGCTCACGCGCCCCGGTCCAAGGCATGCGTGTTCCACGGCGTGGCGCAGCGGCATGAACGTCATGGGGGACTTGAGCACGACGCTGGCACCGAGGCAGAGGCGAGCGGCGTTGATCAGCGTATCGTCTCGGCTAAACCCCGTGAGGATATCGCTCGGCGGGTGACCGTGGAAGCAAAGGAACCCAATGATCGCGAACGAGGCATACACAACCAGGCCCGTGGCCACGAGCGCGAGGTGCACCTTGCGCATGGCCACGCGGTCCTGCTGCACTTCATGGAAGGCGCGAGGGATATTCAATTGGCAGGCATAGCTGAGCGAAATGATGGGGGTCACGTACGCGAGCGCGGCGACCTGTGACTGGAAGGCATTGGCCGGGTTGGGCTCAATGCGCGCCACCATGGCGGCATCCACGACGAAGAAGCCGCGCACCACGACGGCCACGAGGATGTACGCCATGCAGAGGAGCACGAGCAGGTTGGTGTACCGCAGCGCGTGAATGCCTTCACGCAGGCACAGCGGGGTCGCGATGGCGACAAACAGCCAGCCGATGGCGTTGCGGGACAAGACATCCACCACAAAGGGCTCGAATACATCCATGGCGATCACCATGTACGTCACCATGGAGCCAAAGAGCAGCACACCGGTCATGGCGCGCACCAGCCAGCGACTGCGGTCCGTGAAGAGCTGAGCGCTTAGCGCCTCGTATGAGAACTCGCCCACGCGCGCACAACTGAAGCAGAGCATCTCAAACGAAAGGAACGTGAACGCGCCGGCCACGACGAAGAGCAGAAGTCCGGGCACGATGCCCACGGCCTCGATCGTGCCCGGCAGCGCGAGGATCACGGAGCCCATCATGGTGGTCGCTAGCCCCAGGTACGCGGACAACGCCGTGCCCGCGGGTGATGGCGAAGAGGAGGAGGAGGCATCTCGTTGTGGGAGCAGTGGCGCGCGTTCCTTGGAAGACATTGCGGAAATGCAATGGGGAGGGGCCCGTAGAATACTATACCACCGATCGATCGATGGCGCGGTCACGGAAGCTGGGGGATGCGTATGTGTGTGTGTGTGGCGGAAAGCACAAGCAGGAGTGACTCATTCGGCATTCCTCATCCCTCGATGAGCGCCATCCGCCAAGCCAACAGGAAGCGCAAGACTGCATTCCGTGGTCAGGAATGACGGCAAACTGCAAGGATTATGCAATGCGTGTCTGGCGATGTGATTGTTGACTGGCTGGTAGTACAGGCGACAGTTTAGCATCTTGCTCGGCTATCCCCATCCCATATGGTGAGCAGCCCGCATCACCCACCAAGTGGCATCCTTCGCTTCCTCCCCCTTGTGGCAAGGGGGAGCCGGTATCCGATAGATAGATAGATAGGTAGACAGATAGATAGATAGGGCTTATTGGAATCAATAATCGGTCATGGAAATCACTCTATTATCTATCGTCGCAACAGCACATCATCACCATACAACATGAGGGCGGTGCCGTGCCGTGCTGGTCTTCTCCCCCCCTTCCATGGGCCTACTGCTCCTCCTCCTCCTCATTGTAATGCATCATCACCATCACCGGCGGTCGCTCATGCGGCATTGCACGTGAGGTACACGAGCGACACGAGCGAGACAATGGCACCCGTCCACTTCATGAGTAATCCATTCCGACGCGAGGCCGCGGCCTGCAGCGGGGGTTCGTACGTATAACTGCGACTGCTCTCGTAGATAAACATGCCCGGCACCGAGATGCTCAAGATCACCCCCGCGAGCGCGCCATTGAACGACATGATTGTGCCAAGGTTGCGCGACGAAATGGAAAAGATATGTGCCATCAGCATGAAGAAGATGGTGATGGCGGCACGGAACGGTAGGCTTTCGCGGTCATGGCCCAGGCAGACGAGCTCAACTGCCTGGCGCAGCGGCTGGAACGTCATCGGGGTCTTGAACAGCATACTGATCCCCAGACAGATGCGGGCAGCGTTGATCAGCGTGTCATCGGCGCGAAAGCCCGTGAGGATATCGCTGGGGGGGTGGCCATGGTAGCAATAGTAGCCAATGAGCGCAAACGCCAGGTAGATGGCCGTGGCCGAGACCACGAGCGCGAGGTGCACCTTACGCATGACACGGCGATTGCCCACTTCATTGTACGCACGTGGCACATTCAGCTGGCACACAAAGCTTAAGCCAATGATGGGCAGCACGTACGCGAACGCGGCAGCCTCGGATGTGAACGCGTTCGATGGGTTGGGGTGAATGCGCTGCACAAACTCCGGGTCATAGTCCACGCTGCGCATGAAGAGCGCCACGAGGATGTAGAGCAGGCACGCGATCACGAGCACGTTGGCGTAGCGCAGCTCGTGGATCGTTTCCGGTAGACAGAGCGGGATGGCCACCACGGCAAACAGCAACCCGATCGAGTTGCGCGCCAGGGCGTGCACCAGGAACGGCTCAAAGAGGTCCATGGCGATCACCATGTACGACACCACGGCGCCAAAGAGGAGCACGAGCGTGAGCGTGCGTACCATCCAGACGCCACTCGCGCCCAGCAGCCGTGAGCTCAGTGACTCGTACGAGTATTCACCCGTAGCGTCGCAACTGGCGCAGAGCATCTCAAACGACACGTACGTGAGCCACGCGGCACCCACAAAGATCAGCACACCGGGTACTACGCCCACGGCCTCCATCGTGCCGGGCAGCGCCAGCACGGCTGAACCCATCATGGTGGACGCCAGCCCCAAGTACGACGACACGGCGTCGCCATCGGCGGCGGGGCCCTTCTCGCTCGTGATGCTGCCGCTGCCGCCTCCTTTCTCGCTCAGCGTACTGCGCGAGCCCTGGCTGCGCAGAAGCTGCGAGCCTTCGTGGGATGCCGATGCAGACAGGGTTCTGGTGCGGGGCAGCATGGAGAGCAAGTCGTCGCCAGATTCCTTCTTGTCAATGGTGTCGCTTCACTTCGGGGTTGGCTGTTGCTTTGGCTTGAGCTTTAGCGTTGGAGTGGGCGCTGTTTGGCTACTGGCGCGTCGATGACTTCGCCGGCGGCTCCTCCTCCTTCGTCATCCACCCTTTCTTTTGTTAAAAACCCTCCGATAGTCAATAACCACCCACCCAGGTGGCCTGCACCGTTTCGGGGTCTCTCCGGGTCGGGGTTTCCACCAATCAGTATCCATTGGAGGAGGAAAAAAAAACGGGCTCCACATTGAAGTTGGGGTTTCGTTGCTGGTGGTGGTGAAGGAAACACACACACACACACTGCCATTGTTGTTGTTGTTGCTGTTGTTGTTGCGGACACTGTGGCCGCCATGCCGCCTGTAATTCGAGGCGCGACGAGACCAACGCCAACGACGCCAACACCGACGCCAACGCCAACGTTTCTGACGGATGTGCCAACGATTGATGCGGAATGCGATCTGACGTTCGCCAACTTCAACTTCAACGGCGGCAACGATGCTCAAGATGACACCGCATGCCAAGAACATGGTGCTGGTGATGATGATGGGGGCGATGAGGAGGGCGAACGAGGCGAGTCTCTGCCGCCACTGCCCACCGAGCGTGCTGACAGCGCCACGTGGGCGCGCCGGCAGAGATCGCAGGCGACGCGTCGCCGCACGAGCAGCTTCTTCCAACGCGGTAGCCACGGGCTCGTGGTGAGCACCTCGTTCCTTACGGCCACGTTTGGTGGCGCACCGGCGCATTACGCGCTGTGGCTGAGCGAGAAGTGCGCGTCCACGGTGGTCGTGCATCTACTGCTCGCGGGGGACGTCGTCGCGCACCGTTCGTCCGCGGCATTCGCGCCTTCCTCCTCTGTGTCATCGTCGTCGTCGTCGCTTACCAGCAATATTGACAGCAATACTGGTAGCGCCTGCGGTAGCAGCGGTACGGCGCGAGTGGCGCTATCTGCGGACCGCTTGTGCTTCACTCCGGCCACGTTCGCGGAGCCCCAGCTTGTGCGGGTGGCGCTGGCCGAGAACAGTGCCTGCACGACTGTGATTGAGCACCGCATCTTTAGCTTGGATGCCAACTACCATCACATTGCCGCACCCTCGGTCGTGGTGCATGGTGACTGGTGGAGCGGTGTGGCTACGCTCCTGCAGAGCGCTAGTGGGAGTCATCACAGCAGCGCGGCGGTGGACACGAGTGCACCACGCATGGCATCCACGCATCGTCCACAGGGCTCCAATGGCGTGTCGCTCATTGCTTCCGAGTACAGGCGTGGGGACGGCAATGAGAGGGTGGATATCGCTGCCGCCATGGTGGCAGCCACTGCTGAGCCAAGCGTACCAGCGGTCGGTACTCCACCGTTGCTAGTGAGCTATCTAGCAGCGGGTCATGGGTTTTCGGTGGCCGTGGCCAGACCGCCCACCGACACCCTATTGGCCTGGGGAGCGAATACGCACGGCGAACTGGGTATCGGGTCGACGACGCCCATGCCCGAGCCGGTCGTGGTGTCCTTAGCCGCGGTGCCAGCGGGTGTGTCCCTCAATGGGGAGGGCAACCATCGCTCTGTGGTGCCCGCGGCAGTTGGCGGAGCGGTGGGAATCGTGAGCGTCTCATGTGGTAAGCATCATGTAGGAGTGGTGACGACTTTCGGTCGCCTGTTCATGTGGGGGAACAACAAGTACGGCCAACTCGGGCTCGGTGACTACACCAGTCGACTCGCGCCCCAAGAGGTAACGTGTCTCCTCCACCAACAGCAACATCAACAGCAACAACACCAGCAGCAGCACTCAGAGTCGCATGGTGTTACTAAGGGAAGAGGCAGAAGTCTACGCAGTACCGGTGTTACTGGTAACTCAACCCCACCAGCGTTGGCACGGAATGGAACGGGCCTGTCATCTCCGCGTGCAGCGCTGCGTATCCGACACACGCTTCTTGTTCCTTCCTCTGACATTGCTGGTGCAACAAGAGAAGCCAGCAGTGGCGGATATGGTAATGAAGATGACGGCATTCCTCGACGAGAGTTTGCGCATGTAACCCAAGTCGCATGTGGCGCATTTCACACGCTGGTGGTGATCCATCAACAACACTTGCTATCCATGGGGTACAACCAAGCTGGTCAGCTTGGCGTGGGCCATCGTCTGCAGCAGAATCTTCGGTCCGGGTGGCGCAGCTGCACGCCTACTCGGGTGGATGGACTACGAGATGCGACGTGCATCCTTGATGTGGCTGCTGGCCAGCATCACAGTGCGTGTGTGCTTAGCAACGGAGCCGTATACACATGGGGGTGTGGCGATGATGGACGACTTGGCGTTAGTGAGGTAATCACGAATCGCAGAGGCGTGAGCAAGGTGAAGAACGAGACCGCTGATGCAAACTCTCGCAATTGTGGCCGAGAAAAAAGCGACGATGCAGACTACGAGCTGCGTCCCACATCTCTGCTTTGGCTTCGAGACCTGGGCATTCACATGCGCGCTGTGCGATGTGGTGCTCGACACACCGCTGCGATCTCGGATCGCGATCTTTTGTACATTTGGGGAGCCAACGAGTTCGGGCAATTGGGTACAGGGGACACGCGCCATCGAGGGCGACCCGTCTTGTTGACCACACCAACCGAATTCGTCGCGGATGGCATAGCTGATGTGACACTAGGCGAGTTTCACTCTGCATGTGTCACACTAGCAGGTGCAGCTTTCGCTTGGGGATTATGTCATGGGTCACTACAACAAAAGCTCCACCATGGCTATGATATCCCGGGGGAAGGAACTGAGTACCAATCCAATTGCCCCGAGCGAATTTCTGTACCCATTGGTGAAGGCGCGCGACAAGTGGCATGTGGCTGGGCGCACACTCTCGTGCTCACGACCGAGTCGTTTATGAAGACTAACGATATTGCAAGCACGAAACGCCGACCTGAACGCCTTCACTTCCGACGTGAGCATAAGAAGCAACAACTTCGACGCCAAGAAGCGGCCAAGTTTCGTCGTGTGAGCAGCGCATTAGCTGCTTTGTTCCGTGTGCGGCGCCGACGCACGACTAGGGCAGTGACCTCGTCCGCAGTGGCAAGAGGCGGGTCCCCGACGAGTTCGGGGCGAATCCGACCGACTTTCAAGTTTGCGAATCTGGTGATGGGGCTTGTCGAGCGGGTAGGAACATGGGAAGAAAATCAGGGACATGAACTCACAGAGGGGGCCAAAGAGGAATCTCTGGATGATGAACAACGCCAACGAGTTGCCCATTTCGTCAATAATGCTATTGCGGAAGCTATTAGGCGCGTTGCTACTGCTTGCTGTGCCGCAAGGAAAACACCGCGGCGCGGAGGTGCTGGAAAGGTTAGCCGACACGCGCGGTCAAAGCAACGATCACGCATAGCACCTCGGCAGAACAAGAACCAAAGTCGCAGCATTGCTAAGACTCAAACCCGCGGTGGTGATACAAATGCTGACGACTGCGCGACTGCTATTGGTGACGATGTCGGTTGTGGGGTGCACGGTATTTTTTATCACAGCGCGTTCCCTCCGCCACCCACTCTTCCTCGAGCGAATGCGGTAGTGTCTCCACGACGCTATATCATGGTCGTGGATCCCGTACACAGTAGAAACCCAGATTTGAGACTGGAAACAGACTTATCAACGCCAGGTGAAACGAAATCTCCTTGCAGCAACCAGCTATCGCGTGGGTCCCTTAAGAAAGACACCCGTGTTCTTGGTGATGTCCACACACGATCGAACGCTAGTCTAATCGATGCTCTTCTGCACGGTGATGAAGATGAAGCATTGGGTAAAGTTGTTGATGGACTCGATGTGGAACGAGGGGAGGACTCGGCAGGAGCGGAACTGCTCGAAGCTCAGTGGGCACATCGGGAAGCCGTCTTAACGCCCAGATCATCCAGGACCAATAAACTGCGACCAACCGAGGTGCTGCTCCATAAACCCACCTTTATGATGTCTGCGCATACGCTGCGTCCAGTGCGGAGTGTGTCTCGTTCCTCACCTATGCATAATCGTAAATCACCAATGTAGCTTGATTCATGCAGTCTCAAGACACATAATATCGGTGGCAGAGCAATTGGGATTTTCATGAAGGGTGATCTATCAAACGAGCATGGGCTATGGGAATCACGATATATTTATGTAGGCAATCAACACCGGAGCGAGACTGAATCGGTCATCTGTTCATCACATCACAACTGCCGCTTCTAAATATTGATGGATCCCATCCAATATTCGCCTTGAACGGCCCTTGGGTCACCAACGAAAGCGTTTTGAAACCTCTCACACTCTTTCAATGCCTCGCTTGGCTCCTTCCGCGCGTCTGTATTCGTTCGTGTGGGTTTTACGAAGTCAATGAAGCGCAGCTTGTCAGCAACGTAGCTCGCAGCGGTCATCGATTCCCTTAAGCCCGTCCCCAATCCTCTGGCCGACAAGCTCATGGCCGATCCGGGTCGTGCAGCTGCTCGTGGGCGCGAGCGCAAGAAACCTCATCCTGGCGCGGGTAAGCGTCCAAGTGATACCATCACCGTGCTACCGAAGCTTGTGGATCCAGCCGCCAGTCCCTACAGCAGCTCGTTCAGCAATAACAATCACAACAGCAGTGGTAGCAACAACAACAACAACAGCAGCAGCAACACTAGCAGCAATACTTCTCGCAGCAACCGGAATGGAGACAGTAGTCATGCTGCGGCCCCGTTTTCACCACGCGCTCGCGAGATCCCAACGACGTTACCGATGGCACCGGCGCGCCCGGCCCCACGGCCCACCTTAGGTTCGAACTCTTCAGCCACCCGACCGTACTC
Source organism: Pythium grandisporangium (assembly GCA_023336285.1). Taxonomy (NCBI): domain Eukaryota; phylum Oomycota; class Peronosporomycetes; order Pythiales; family Pythiaceae; genus Pythium; species Pythium grandisporangium. The sequence continues at coordinate 8,195 of JAADWT010000316.1, forward strand.
ACCAGCTGCGGCTAAGCAGGCCTGGAGCACTCCCCGCGAATCAGACCAGTCTTCTCCGTCCAGCCCGCCGTCTTCAGCTATTCCCTCGAACCCACTGCCCACAAAATTGGAGTCTCAAGACAACACAGATCAGGACGACGTCGTGGATGTGCCCCCTGCAACCGCAGATTCGTCACTTGATTCGATTCCCGCTCGACTCCGTCCATTGGAAGCACAACTGCAGGAAACGGCGGAACTGTATCAAGTTGATATGCCACAGCTTTTTGCGGCTCACACCAAATTCCTCGAGATTGCAGCCACAGCACAGCAGCATGTGGATACACTACATGCCGAGTTTCCCGTCGCCCATGCCACGAACGATGAAATTCGGTACGCATCCAAATGTTCTGACATGTGCTATCACGAGCCATCGCATTTGGTCGTCGTGCAGGGACACAGTCGCGGTGCCGATGGATGGCACCTGTTTGAATTACTCGCATGAGCTAACTGGTGTGCCCTCCTCCGATTCTATGCGTGAACAGTGCCGCACTTCAAAATTTGACTGAGGATATTGGCAAGCTGCACGAGGATCACACTGCTAAAAAGATGCAACTGTACGCTCGGGTGTTTTACTTTTCTTCTCCATTGCTTCCTCGCTTGACGTGGTAAACATCTCTCTCATTGTTTGGTATCACGATTTTGTTTTCGCGCCTATGTGTACGTGCAGGTTGGAGCGCATGCAACAGGAAGCAACTGAGAGCGCAGCCCAACGGCTCGCGCTTGAGGCTGATCACGCTGCAGAGACGGAAGCACTCAATCGCTCCCACGAAGCGCTCCGACAAGCCCTTGAGACGGACTTTCAGGAGAAAATTGCTTCGTGTAATTCGAAATACGCTGAGCTGGAAACGCAGAGCCGAAACGAGTTAAACGAATTCCAAACACGCGCGGCTCAGGAGCTGCAGGAACTGGAGCAACGTACGTCGGCAGCGTACGAGCAGCTGCAGGCATCGAGTAACCATGACATCGAGGAACTGCGTGCCGCAAGTGCCGCCGAGAAACTTGCTCTCGTGGCATCCAGCGAAACTGAGCGACAGCAACTAGAAAACGACTGGAGAACACGTTGGGATGAATTGAATAAATCATCACAAAAGGCGTACCAAGAGTTGGAACAACGCAGCACGTCTGAACTATCCGAGCTTCAACGATCGTCGAGCGAGGAACGTGCACGTCTACAACGTGAGGCGAAGCTCGAGCTCGACTCGGTGACAGAACGACTGACTGCTGAGCGCGACGACGTGACAGAGCGTTTGACGCATGAGCGAGATGAGGCGACACTGCGCTTGACGAACGAGAGGGATGAGATAAAGAAGCGATTGACCGACGAGCTTGAAGAAACGACAGAGCGATTGACCAAGGAGCGTGACGACACGACAGATCGCCTGACCAGGGAGCTTGCGGAAACAACCGAACGCCTCATCCAAGAGCGAGATGATGTGGAAGCACGCCTAACCAAGGAACGTGACGAAACGACAGCGCATCTTATCAAGGAGCGAGATGACACGGCAGCACGTTTAACCAAGGAGCGTGACGACCTGGCTGAGCTCATGGCCAAACAACTTCAAGATACGACGGATAGCCTGACCAACGAACGCGAAGAGATCGAGCGGCAACTAACCACTGAACGGGATGAAGTAACGCAGCGTTTATCCCGCGAGCTCAGCGATGTCACGCAACGATTGACGAGCGAATTCGAAACCCTTCAAGTTTCCAGTGCCACGGAACTTGAGCGCGTGCTTGCAGTGCATGCCCGTGAATCAGAGGAACTGCAAACCGCACATGCCAACGAATTGAAGCATATCACGATACAGTTTGAAAGCGCAGCAGAGAAAGAAGCGCGCGAGCGAGAGCTGGAACGCAGCACCATGCAGAGCGAGCGTGAGCGTGAGACAACCCAGCTCCGCGACGAGCTCGCGACGGCGCGCGTGGACTTTACGACGCGTCTGCAGCGCTTCCTGGCACATGCCACAGCGGAATTGGCCAGCGAGCGTGGGGCCGTGGCGGTGGAGCGCACGCTACTGCTGCAACAACACGCCCGGGAGTTGCAGACCCTGCATGCCCGCACGCAACGTGAGCTGAGTGATGCTACGGCGGCCTCGGATATGCAATTGGCTGCCCTGCAAGCGCACCACGCACAGGAACGACAGCGACTGACGCTGGCTGCACGAAACGAGCGAGATGAGCTCGTAGAGAAGCATGACGCGGAAGCACGGGATATCCATGAGAAGAACCGCCGCGAGAGCCATGCGCTGACGATGCGCTACGAAACCGAGCTGGAGGCTTTACGCCACGCCAGCATGGAAGCCATGGACGCGCACACGAAGCAAACGAACGAGCAAGTGGCTCGCATGCGAGACGCCCATGCCGCCCAAGTGCTCACGCTTGAAACAAAGCTACGTGATAGTGAGCAGACTGCTAAATCCGAGCGTGAATCACTCACGGAGCTGCTCGACAATGCGCAACAGCGTGGTGATGCACTGGATAAACAGGCCACTAGCCTGCAGATCACGGTGACCAAGCAGACGGAACGAGCACGAGAAATGGGCGCACGACATGAGATGCTACATGAAGAAATGCTTGCTGTGCTAACCAAACGTGAAGCGCACATTCAGGAGCAAAAACTGGCGATTCTAGCGTTGCATAGCGAGCTGAAGCTCGCGCAAGAGGATGCCCAGATCAAGGCCAATACCATCCTGGAGCTTACATTCGTGATCCAGGCACGAGACGATGAGATTGCTCGCCACCGAGCTGCACTCTTGGACTCGGTCAAAACCGTGACGGCCAAGACGGAGGTGCTCGAGTCCACGACCGAGTCCCTCAGTCACAAGGCGCGTGAGTTGGAGGACGCACGAGCAGCGTTAAGGCTCGAGTCTGGTCGATTGTCACGCGTGGAGGAGGTGATGCATCAAAAAGAGGGAATGCTTGAGGATTCCGGGATGAAGTTGGAGCGCATGACCTTGCACAGCGAAACGCTACGATTGGAGGTCCAACGTCTTCAGATGGACCTCACGCTGCAGCACGAGCGCACCGAGAGTGAGCTTGCGCTCAAGGGTGGAGAGATCGCTCGTCTGCAGTCCATGCACCGCGAATTGCGCGCCAAGAATGATGCGCAACAGCAGGAGTTGGCTCGCCTGGAAGACGCACTGGTAAGTGCAGAGCGCCGTGGTGAGGATGCGCGCCGCCGTATGGACCTGCTCAAATTGGAGGCCAAGCAGCGCGGCGATGAAGTCAGTGTGTTATCTGAACAGGTCAAGGAATCGAAGCAAGACGGCGTCGTGATGGCGCGTGAGCGGCAGGAGGCGCTCGTCGTTGTGCAGAAGCTGCAAATCCAAATTAATAACGCGACGCTGCAGGCTGTGAGGCAACGAGAACAATTGGCCGCGCTGCGCATGCAGCACGAAGATGTGCAGGGCCTCTACCAACGTACGATGGAGCTCAGTTCGGCGGAACGAGACGAGCGCGCGCGTCGCGAGAAGCATCTCGTGTTGCTGGAGCTAGCAGCGACCAAGGATGTGGTTCGCCACTACGAGCAGGTGGAGCGCGAACTTCAAGACGCGGTGGCCACGGGCATCGCCACCTTGCATCGCGAGCGCGAGGAGGCTAGTGAGCGGGTCGCACGTGGTGAAATGGGCCTGCAGGAGCGGGATACTTGGTTGATATGTAGTCATCACGAGATCTGTAGCCAGCGGGACCAGCTGAGTGCGCTTCGGAAACAACACGACACAGTGCAGCATGAGAGATCGGTTTTACAAGCTGAAAGTGAACGCCTTGCTACCTCGCTAGCAAAGGAAAGTAGTGCATTGCATGCTGCGCGGGAACTTGCCAAGGAGGACGCTCAAGCGATACAGGTATTGCAAGAAGCACATGAACGGGAGCAAGCGGCATTGGTGCAGGCATCCAGCGAGCTGGAGCAGCTTCGGGAAGAGCTGGCCTCACTGGAAAGCGAGATGATGAGAGAGCGTGCTACACATGCAACTGACCTAGCACAAGGAGAGGATGCACGACAGGCACTTGACGAGAAACGCAGACATGAACTGGAGGCGCTTGAATCAGAATTGACAAAGGAGCGAGACGAGCATGAGGTCTTGAAAGAGGCGTGTGAGGAAGCGAACGCGCAGCTTGCCTTCCTGGCAATGCAGCTCAAGACCGCAACCCAGGCACGAGATGACGCTTTAAACCATCGAGATGAACTGCAGCAAATGCTTCTCGAGATGGAGATCAAGAAGAACACGCTCCATGAAACATACGAGATGCGCCTCGCCGACATGGAAACTCGGCATGTGGATTTGCAGCACGCTCACGTCCAAGCGATTATATCCCGTGATGAAACCCACAAGGACGCGCTTGCCCTCTGTCTAGAACAGCACGCAAAAGATTGCTCAGCTCGAGAAACCGCGTATAGTGAAGCGTGTGCGGCATCCGAGAAGGCACATGCGGATGAGCTGGCAGAACGTCTCGGTAAATATGCGATCGAGTTAGAGGCCAGCAAGACCGCACACACAGACGAGTTGGCAGCATGCCTTGAACAGCACGCGAGCGAATCGGAGGCCCGAGTGGCTGAACATACCAAGGAGTTAGCCACGCTCACGGAAGCGCATGCAGCGGCGGTGGCAGCTACCCATAGCGAGCTGGTGATGGTGAAGGACCGTAGTGGGATGCATCTAGAGGATACGGTGGCTTTTAGTCAACGTAAGCTGGAAAGTGAGGCAACATGTGCTGCGCTCGCACAGAAACGACTCGTGGCGCACTACGAAGAGAGCAGTACGCTCAGTGAAACCCAGTGGCGACGACGTGTGGAAGATGCGGTGGCCACGTTGGAGACCGAGCAGGCTCGGGTGATGGCACTGACGGCAGAACTACAAACCGCAACTCAACAAGTAGCAGAATTACGTCAGCAGGTGGTATACAGTGAGCAGATAGTAAAAGAGCGAGAAGAAGCGCTCCGCGTTCGTGCCGCCACCATTGACAGCATCCGCAAAGGTATGTCCCGCTTGGAGTATGAGCGGAGGATCGCAGCCATCGTTGAGATACCATTTTGTTGTTTGACCGTGTTCTCATTTCTGATGCTGGCTCTGTTCTGTGTTCTGCTTTGTATGCTTTAGAGATGGCGCTGCTACGCGAGATGAATGGTCAACTGAGTGGGTCGGTGGAGCAGACATTTGCACTACTCCAGCAGCAGCTCGCGACATTTGCTCACGAAGAGCTTCACATCGAATTAGCATCGGATGCGCTGGACGATTTCCGCTTGGCCGATGCCAACGATGCGCTAGTCCATTGCCAAGCCTTGTTGCGCATCCGTATGGCTCTTTCCAGCTCTTCCTCGCAGTCAGCAAAGCTGAAACATGGTGCACTATCGACTAAAGAGATTTGCGACCGCCTTCGTGACTGGGACCGTGTGGTGCAGCATCACCATGCAGCGCAATCATCGATCAACGGTGATGCTAACAGCATTTCTATGGGAGGCAGCCCAGCGTCAGTGGCGGCAACTGATTCTGTGATTGCGTGTTTGAACGAGCGTATCGAGTTGATGGCACACATTCGCGCCTTGGTCGAGGGTGGGCAAACGACCAAGGAAGCAGGCGAGCAACAATCCCAGGCAATCGACCATCATGAGCCAGAGAGTGGCGTGGACGTCGACCAAATCACTTTCGGCAACGCACCCGCTGCGGCGACGCTACTCACAGCGTTGGATGCGTACGCTCCACTGTTTCACGCCATCCGAGGGGATCGAACTACGGGCTCAATGCAGGATCGTGATACTAGAAGTGTGTCAGCTAGTCTGATCAATGTGGCGCAGGTGCACCGAGAGCGGTGTGCCACCACGCTCGCAAATCTAGACCGCCATCGTGCGATCCTGGCGGTAGCACAGTCCGTCTCCAGCGAGGAAAGCGCATCTACTGGTGTTTCTCACGAGGCGGACATCGACATTGGTCACACAGAGAATACTTCTCCAGAAGCGAGCGTGATTGGAATGCTACGTGACCAGCAGGTGTTGATGGGTCATGCTCGTACCACGACAGGCTGTTCTTCGTTATCAACGCTGAGGGATTTGCATGCCGTCTTTGATGAATACGCTACTCTTCGACAAGCATTTAACGAGCTGAACGAGCGCTTTTCCTCTGGTTTTACTCCATCAAGCTCCACAACGAACAGCACAATTCGAATCGGCGGCGCTTTTGATACCAATGCCTTGATGGGAGTTGATAGCAATGATGCCATTGACTATGATGGCGAAGGCACAGCAATTGCGACAATGGCATCGCCATCCCCGGCATCAACTACGGCATCATCGACCACTATCAATACTACCGAAGGATCGAATGCGTTCAAATGCGACGACATGATTGCGTTCATGCGGGATCGACAGGATGTCGTGACGGAATGTTTGAACACACTGGAGTGGCGAGGCGAGTTGCTGGCTCCGCTTGAAATTGTCGAGGCCGTGCAAGAATTAATGCGTGTACTGCATACCTTTGAAGAGCTGGTGCCAAAGTCGAAAGAACGCACTCGAAGAAGGAGGAGAAAATCATTCTCAGGTAATGCTGATATAGAGGATGCTGATGCATTGAACAGGGGTGTTGAGGATGACGACAATGACTATGATTCCTTACCACCAGAAGACGGTGGCTACGATTTTAATGACGATGGAGACGGTGACGAGGACGTTTTGGATGAAGATGAACGACACGGTGTGCGGGACATCCAAGCGCGAGTGGAACACGTGTTGGCGTTCTTGGAAGAACTTCGGTTGGTCTCGCAATTTGCGCACACAATACTAGAGGATGAACTAGGTGGTCACAGCTCTGCGTTGGCACATGGTGACCAAAGTCAAAGCAATAGTGCTAGTAGCCTCGAGAGTCTACGGATGGTTCTGACACGCACAAATACCCCAACGGACCGTGGATTCTGGTACTTGACGGACGCGAAAGATGACGCGAATGGTGGCGACTCAGATCCGATGGACCGTCATTCGTTAGACCACACTGAACGGAAGGTAGACTTGGAAGAGGAGCTTGAACAGGAGCTGACTCTAACCGATGACGCATTGCTGTCGTGCCCATCATCGGCATCTCCGCCAGCGACTCCACCAGGACGAGGTGGAGGCTACTATGGAGCGCTGTCCGACTCCTTGATGGACATTTCGCTTGTCATGAGTGACCACCAGCGCATCTTAACCGAGGCCACACCGTGGGTCACACAGGTTGGACGCATGTGTGCTGCCTCCTCGTCCGCTCGACGCCGCAAGCACCGCGATAACCGTCACAACAGCAAACACCACTCCTCCAATTGGTCCAATGACGAACACACACCTGACGCGGGCACACAGGACGTTGGGACAGAGATTGCCCGGCTCGTGCGTGAACACTGCGCATTGCTCGCGTTGGGCAAGCGGCTCTTCCGTCTCAAGGACCCGCGCAGTGACATGGCATCACTACTGGAATGTGTGGCGATTGTGACGCGATTAGCCAATCAGCTCCAATTCCTAGGGCAACACGCAACGGATGCTGCGACCGAAAGTCCAAGTGTGCGCTCCACACCAACTGCGTCACGGTCAAATCTGCATTTGAGTGAATCGCGTGAATCGTTAAACAGTAACGTCAGTGGCAATAGCAAGAGCGAATCCACGACGTCAGCAAGCAGCCCGACCAGCGCGACTCGAACCGTATTTATGAGTATGGAAGTGATTGCTCGTCATCTCCAGGACTATGACACGCTGTTGCATCACTTACAGAATCATCGTATTTGGTGCTGTGATGTGAGTGAGCAACGAAGTAGTCGCCGCAGCACTGCCGATTCGGTGGAAGGACTGACCATTGCGGTGAGCGACCATCTTACACTCTTGCACGACCTACAGACGATGCTCGCACTTGAGAACCCACACACGGACTTACCGGCGCTGCTGGGAGTACTCCAACGATTGGTGACCCATGTTGTTCGGCACAAACTCCCGCCATTGGATGCTGACATAAATACCAGCAATGCGCATAGCGATGGAGATGACGATGCCAGCGAAAACTGCAGCTCCGTGGAACCCGTGACCGGTATGGAGGCGCTTCGTATGGGGCTGGAGGTGGCTGAGGATGACGTGACAAGCCACAATGAGTTGTTACACTCCCTCCGGACAATGCTACCGCGCGCGGAAGAGTTGATGACACCGGCTGAGTTGTTGAATCGACTGGCAGAAATTCTGAAACATGCAAAGATGGTTCGCAGCGAATTAGATGGTGCACGGAACGAGATCGATGAATTGGAAATGCGGGTGGGTCGTATCCATGTCGAACGATCCCACGAGGACCAGCTCCTGCGTCAAGCGATTGATGACGAGGCCGCCACCGACGATAGCGCTACGGCAATGCCCCTGTCACGGCTGGAGAAGTTGCAGAACCTGGTGGATGAGCTGGTACGACTGCGCCAGGTCAAGCGAGATTTTGAGGCAGCGCGGATTGAAGAGGACATACTCCTTCACGCCAAAGCGCATCTTTTGAAAACAGCACCATCACCATCAGTTGTGCAGACAGCAGAAACGACGGACGTCTCAGTAGATACAGCAATCGATGCCCGTGACAATGCCATCTCGACGCCAAGAGACAGCCGTGTGGGTGTTTTGACCACGCTTATGCGACGCATTGAAGCGCTATCCGCTGAAACTCATATACTGACGCAAAAGTTGGAGGCAGCCAAACAATCACTGAAGGCAACCAGTAACTCGAGCGAACTGCGTCTCCGCGCCGAAATGGACCGTCAGCAATCCGCTATTGAGGAAGAAATGCAGTTGCTTGAAGCAAATGGTTTTGACTTCGCAAGTGTGCTCTCACTCAAGCGTTTTGCAGAAGGCGATGCAAACACTGACGATGCCGATGGCGCTGGACAGGCTCCATACTCACGAATCGCCGTCTTTACGCAGCTGCTTCAGGAACGCGACGAATTCCGCTTGCGGGAAGAGAAGATGAAGCGCGAGACTGATGAAGAAGCCGCTTTTCTAAAAACGAAGGGTCTTGCCATCACTTGTAGTCACGATGATGGCAACGACGAGAATGCCGACACCACGACAGAGAGTGATATCCATACCGCACGATTAGCAATGTTCGCGTCGCTATTAGCAACACGCGATGCACTCGAGAAGACACTCGCTGACCATGAAAGTGAAAACCAACGCACACTAACCGATCTGCGCGATGTGCATGGGATTCCAGGGCTGGCATCCCCCAATGATCTGGCCACCAGGCTGGTGGAATTGGTCGCACAAGTGGCCGCCACCCAGGCAGCAAGCGCGAACGAGTTGGCTGTGTTGCAGGATAAGCATGAAGGTGATCTTACGCAACTTCGAAATGAATGTGATACTGAGTTGACTCGATTACGTGAAGAACGCGAACAAGAGATTGCAACACAGCGGGAAACGTATGAACAAGCGCTGTCTGCGTTACGGGAGGAGATCCTTCAAGAGCGAGCACTACTGATTCACGAAAGTGAACAAGAAATGCAGTTTCTACAGCAACACGGTGTGGAGGTTGTCACAATCAGGAATGAAGAATGCGAGGGTGAAGCGGATGAAGACAAAATTAAACCGCTATCTTCGTGCTTGTACTCACGAATGCGCGCATTTGAGCAGCTTCTTGCAACGCAACATAGCCTGTTGGATGCACAACCAGATTTTGAGCCAGATGTGGAGTTTCTGGAGGCATATGCCGCGCAAAGCCAAGATAATGAGTCCGAGACCGGCGACGACAGTGCCACGATGCGTCTTCCTCCTGTCAGTAAAGCGCTTCTGGCATCGAGTCCTGGTCGGATCTCACTCTATAAGAGTTTATTGGAGCGCGAACGAGTCGCACGCGAGGCACTGATCCCATGGCGAGACAGCCCACATAGCAATGCCGAGCACTGTCGCCGCATGGAACGCGACCATGCAGATGCCAGCCATCGTCTGAAACTCGCGCACGCCACGGAGCTGGAACGACTCGCGGAGGACCACGCAACCGCTCTTGCCGACGCTGTAACCACTGCTCTGGCCAGTCAGGCGGAGCAATTCGAGCTTCGCGCCGAGGCCGCTGCCATCGCCAGCACGACAACGAATGCGGCAGCGGTAGAGTCCTCAACATCGGGGTCATCTACATGTGAGGCATCCATGGCGACGCTGCTGGAAGCACTGGCACAGCGCGACAACGCCGCGATCGCGCTGATCTATCGCCTGATTCGTCTGGCAGGTGACATTTTGAATCCGTCAGCGTTTGCTGGCGCGACCACGACCACGATGGGGGAGATCCCCGTGGGCGTCACGCAGGCCGTGATGCTGTGCGTCAAGGAGCTCAAGGCGCTCCGTGAATTCCTGTTGACATCGCTGGAGCGCACGACTCGTGACCATCTCGCTGTCACGACGGAACAACCACCGGCGTTTACACTACGAGATGCCGCCGACATGGTCGAGACGGCCTTTGCTGAGGGTGATGTCGAAGGTGGCGATGCTGCGATTGATGCCGCGCTGGGAGCGCATCGCGTGTTCATGGCCGCCGTAAACAAGCAGCTGGCTGCTCAACTCTTGGAGATGCAGCACGTAACCCACGAACTCGCGGCGGCCCTGGCGCGGCATCGCCATGCAGTCAGTGACCCAGAGCAGCAGCTATTGACCGTGCAGATGGAGTTGACGCGTGTGAGCAGCGAACGTTCAGCACTGGAACTACAGCGTGACAGCAGTGACGCGTTCGCGCGCCAACTCGCCGAGCAGCACAAGCGTGTTGAAGGGGCTTTGCGACGCGCGCTTGCGGACATGAAACAGGAGCGCGATACATTGGCGCAACGGCTGCGTTGCTGTGACGTTGCATCGACCTCGGAGGCCACTGCGCCGTCAAATCCCGGCGGAAATGCTGGTGCGCGGACGGCGTTGACGGCGATTCACGGTGGAGGAGGAGGTGGTGGAGGTGGTAGCAGTCGCTCGGGCATGGCCGTGCCCACGCGACCTGGGCGACCACGGCCGAGTGAAGGGATAGCCACGCGTTTCAAGGCCGGTGGCTCGATCCATAAGGAGCGCTTCATGAGCGACCTCGAGAAGGAAACCGGTCAGCGTCGCTCGGCCAATGGTGCATCTGCGTCGTCGATATCGTCGCCGGCGGCTGCGAGACGCCTTCAAGAGTGGAAACGGCACGAGTTGTTGTCGTCCTCCACCACCATCGAGCGAGAGTTTCGTGCCATGGAAGCCGCGAGTCGACCACAATCCGCGATCAACGGGATGAGTCCCAGCATGATGTCTTCTGCTGGGTCAGCTGCTCTTGGTGCACCTGCACCAAGCGCGGATTCGCCCTCGTCGTCATCTTCATTGGTGATCCCGCCGGACTCGGCGTTGTGGTACCAGGGTGTGCGTGTGATTCACCACGTCTCGTTCTTCGTGACCATTTTCTTGGTCGAAAGGCAGGGCATGTTCCGCGTGGAAGTATTCAACAGCGACACGGAGGAGCAACAACAAACCATCTACGTGACCGTGGATGAGATGCAGGGCTACCTGACACCCAGTCGTGGTCATACGGCTTCGGGACGGAGAGGGACCTCGACCAGGGCAACGACAGGGATGAACCCGCTGACGCTGGATGATGTTACCCAGCGAGCGGACGTGGTCGACCTGCTATTCGACCACGTCAAAGTGTACGGCCAGGGCACGGCCAACATGCTGCTTGCGTTCGAATAGTTAGACAAAAAAAAATATACCACAATGCTCACACCTACATAGCCATTGCCCACGACCGAAGTTGACCTCCTCTCTCTATCTCACACTGTCTCTTGTCCTTTCGTAAGCGCCATCCCAGAACAAAGTCGCACGGTTAGGGGGAGACAGGAGAAGTTGGTGGAGGGGGAGGTGGTGATGATACTGATACTGGCACTGTTTCGTCTGCAGTAGTGGCAGTGGGAAGTGGTCCTTCATCTTCCGTCGGTACACTCAGTTGTGTCGCCTCGGTGGCTATGGCTGTTGGTGTCGATGGGGGTGATGCAAGCGGCACGACTGACTCGGAATTGGCAGCCTCGGATATTGGTGCTGGCGTGGCAGTCGAGGGTGTGGCGGTCGGTGGAGGTGTTGGAGTGCGGCGTTCACGCCACCATTGAGAGAACGCTACGCTGGGCCACAATAGCGCCGATGATTCGCTTCCACGCCCATTCTCTGTCTGTTCGTCTTGGCTGCTACGGCCTTCGTCGTCGTCGCTCATCAGCATCATCGCTTCGCCCGTGCGGTCATCGTCCTCGTCGTCATCCCGCGTGGGGTCGTCACTGTCCTGTGCTGCCGCTGCCGCCGCGGCAGCTTCTGCAACGGCGGCCAGATTGAGTTCGTCCATGACCAAGGTGGAGTAGACCGCAAACACGTCGTCATCCAGGTACTTGCGTGGGTTGCTTTCAATCATTGTGAGAAGGCGTGTAAAATGTGGTTGCATCTCGGCGATTGGCACGTGGAGACTGAACGAGAGCTGCGCATACACGGGGAACTCCATCTCCAACACCTCGCGCGACGGAATCGAATGCACGGCATCTACTTCGTTGAGAATGGCGCGAACCACTGGTTGCATGGCGTCCGAGGCACGTGGCTCGTTGAATTTGGCCGCCAGTATAAGACACGCCGACATGTACAGCTTGCGGTTGCTCTTGTTGACATACTGTTCATAACAACAACAACCAAGAACGAAACCCAAAAGAAGAATCCGTCCTTCTGTAAGCCATGTCACCCACCAAGCGCCATCAACAATCGGGGGTATGTGCCGTTTACCTGACTGAGCACGAGTTTCTCAAAGTACACACAGGCCAGCGCAGCGGTGGCCACCTCAAGGTTGAGGCGTTGGCACGTGGTTAACGTCTCGCGCTTGAGGTTACGGATCTTGCTCAGCGACAGCTCCGTATCCAACCACGTGTGCTTCTCTCGGAATTTCTTGTTTAGCTCCTGCGATCCATCACAGTAATACAAACCGATAGAAGCAATGACAGACACGAATCGTTTAGATATACTGTACTGCACAACGCTCTGAATGAACCTGTTTCCTCCACGTCAGACACGAAAGTGTACCTCCTTGAGCTCGTGTGGCTTGACGAAGAGCAGGATGGAGCTGATCACGGGACCAATGTTCTTGTCGCCACGCACGACATGCCGATGTCGTCCCTGTCGAAAGGCCGGGTCATCCAAATAATTGGGCACATATTCGGGGATCGTCGGGTGATCATCCTGCGCATCTCGATCACGGTCGCATTTCGCCCAGGAAGTATGCAGGAAATAGGATTTCCCCCTCCAGTCGTAGCTGCTATGCAGTGCCGGCTCATGGGTTCCCCCCACCCCCATGGTCGTGGACTGCAATCGCTTGCGGGCGGGCAGCAAGGACGCCGACGAGGCCCCCGCTACGACGGAGGACGGCTCATTGCCGCCATTGTACTTGAGGATCGTGGAGGTCGCCAGCGGGTAGCCACATCCTCGCGAGAAGAAGATGCGTGCCTCTAACAGCCCCTGCGCCGTCGTCGTGGCCTCCCAGCGGCGCACGATGGCCGACGCCGCCGGGTACCGTGTGGCGAAGCGGTACCGGAACTGCGGCGGAACCCGTACCACGCGAGCTTCAAAGCCCGGCAGGCGTCGCCCCGCCAGTGGCTCGCCGCTCGTGTACCCAAGCTCAGAGGGCGTACCTCCAGCTGCAGCAGCCGCGGCGGTGGCGGAGGTGCTGTCGTAGTAGTCGTCCGTGTCCTCGTACATGTGGTCGGGGTGTCCATGCGCGGTGGTGTCTTCATCGTGGTGAAGCCCACGCTGCGCACTGGTGGGGGTCATGGCTGGGGCAGTGGCCGTGGCCACCAGCTCGGAGCGCATGGGGATGTTCTGCAGGAAGTCGAGCGCGGCAATGTCACGCGTCACGCGGCGCGCATGCGTATATGAATGGCGGAAGCGCTCGCTTTGATGGCTCGTTGGCGAGTCCGACTGCATACAACCGAGGTACCAAGAGGCCACGCGCGACCACCACCACCACCACCACCGTCAATAGCAATGGCAACGACAATAACACGCCACGCATCGTGAGTGAGGGATATCGGATGGACTGGTTGGTCCTGTGGCCCTACGCAGCAGCGACCAATGGAGAAAGCGAGAGAAGAGAAGAGAGAGAGAGAGGTACTGTACGGTACCGGCTTGCTGAAGAAGACCTGGCGCGAGGCGAGGTGGTGGCGCTGTGGTGAGAGCGTTGTGGAGTGGGTGAGCGGCGTTGCCGAGGCGGAAGAGGACCGCGGCGGGCTGGTCGGCGGCGCCCTTGCATCGACCATCGGCGCCATGGCCACGGGCATCGAGTCCATGGACGTGGTCATTCGGAAGTCGGCAATGGGGCTGCGCGATGAACAAAAGGCTTCAAGTTGCGCGGTATCATACCGGTACGTGAACCGGTACAGAAATGTGCCTGGGGTTGGTATCCGGCGTGATCGTGGCGTATTTAACGGTTACGAGTTGCCAAGGCAGCTGGCTTGAACTTGAGATGATCACATTGGAGAGGGCTGGTAGAAAACGAGCAGGAGGATGGAAGGGTTTTCGCACGTGATTGGCTGGAATTGTGTATCAAAGGGGTTAAAAACACGCCGTCACAGTCGAGATTGTGCGCAACTTGGGGGGAGGGATCGATCGGATCGATAAGCTTGGGGAGATACGAACCCCTGGACCGAATAGTTCTGACAACCCGCTGATTACACTTGCGGTTCAATAGGGTGGAAGAATTTGTTCATGCCGTTTGCGTTTGCCTTTGTGAGTGCGTTTGTGTCTGCGTCTTTCGTCAAGTGGCGGCGTGGCAGTGCGTCCGTGATCTGTCTGTCACTCCAATCTTTCATGGTGTCGACAAAAAACCTCTTCATTTTTTGTTTTCCAACGGTTCGGCGCCATCTGGCTTCACTGGCCGGAATTTTCCGCGTAAATAACCTTCTTCTTGAGGTGAAAACCCAGAGTCCGCCATATTCTCGAAGTTAATTTAACCTCAAGTTTGAGGTGGAAAAAGAAGAGGAGTGTGATGGAGGGCCCATGAACAAAGGGGGGAGGAAGCCCCCACACCATCCAGAATGTGTGTGAATACCACAAAACACAGGAGGGAGGGAAGCAGTTTAGACCTCAGTGTGTTGTGTTTTTGTTTGTTTTTTCACTGTGTCCAGCATTGAGCTTAGTTTTTTTCTTGCGGGCGCTTGCTGGCTCGACGTTGCTTGCGTGCGCTTTTGGCTTTTCGCTTTCGCTTCGTCCGACGACTGGTGACGAGAGCGGGGTTTTCTGCCGCCGTCCTTCAGAGCGGTTTGCGTCGTGTGTGTTGTGTCTCTGTTTGTGTGTGGTTTGTTGGACTTGACGCCTTCGTGCTTCGCTGCCGGTCGCAACACTCTTCTCCCCCTCGTCCCCGCTCGCACTTAAAAACCCAATCGCGGAGAGAACGAATTTGTGTGGGCACTCCCCTCCCTCACCCCCCCTCACGGACTAAGAGTGAACAAGCGGTGACGACGTATCGCCATTCGTTCGCGCACACCTCGAGATCTCCCGTCCTCCCCCCCTCCCCCCAAGGCCACTCCACGCACTATATTGAGTGTGTGTGTGCGGTGCAAGTAAAGCTTCGGGTTAGTCGCCATCCAAGACCTGCTCCCCCAGCTTTGAACAACGCCAGACTTCTGGATTCCTGTGGTCTGGACCTCCTCGTGCGTCCAGC
>JAADWT010000317.1:0-23891 GCA_023336285.1 Pythium grandisporangium
CCCCCCCCCCCCCCTCCGGAAGTGATACAGCGGTTGCTGCGCAGCCACAGGGGTTTCAGCCCAACGGCCGCATCACCTCCCACGCAAGCAGAGCACGTCGGCTGGGTGTAACGACTGTCGCCTTCTAGTGTAGAGTAGGAAGGAGGTAACGACCGCCTCCTCTAAGCCAGTAAGGAGCAATGTGCTCCAATACATATCACTTCTACTTTTTACTAGAAGTCGCGACACCGATCAGGAAGCGACACGCAAATTATGATCGGGATGGTCAACTATGTATTCATTGAAAATACCACCCAGTGTCCCGTGGAGTTGAGTATACTACACGAAGAGCGAGACCGCGAATGACGACAACGAGGTAGAGCGAAATAAGTCCCGGGAGAGAAAGCGGGACTGCGGTAACTCGCGTGGTGCGCGTGTCGTCTGCGTGCGCGCCACTGTCTGAGTGGATGACGTTTCCACCCGTCAGCTCCATTTGCCTTAGCAGCGCATGCCCTTCCATGCCATAGGCGCAGGTTGGCGGGACAACCTGACGCATGGGCGGCGATGCCGTACCACCTACGAGCAAGAAGCCTTCATGTGCACCAAAGCGACACCGCGATAATGGGTGTTCGGCAACCAGCGACAGCCCATAACTGCACCTCAGTCATATAACAGGGACGAACCGCAAAGCGTCATTGAAGGCATTGTGCCTGGGTCGTCGTTGTTGTTGTTGTCGTCGCCGTCGGTGTATCGAACATGTCTTGCGAGAGATATCATCGATTACTTTCTGAATACCCTGAAGGCCGTCACCACTCCGCTGCGTCATCAATCACGTTCGCTCTTTCGCATAGCACTTGTGTCCGGAGACGGTGGCTTACACACGTGGGGTGTACCGTACACTGTAAAGTCATCCATCAAAGCGGTTTGCGTCGGTGGGCTGTCGACGACTTGCGATGAGTTAGCTCTTTGATGGATGATTCTGATCTGGCAGCGATCGATGTCAACAGCGTTGACTCCACAATCAACGTAATCAACGAAGCCACTCGTCGTGTCCATCGTTTCGCCGCTTCTTTGTCAAGCCAATATGCGTGGACACGATGGCTATAATAGTGCAACAGGCTCGTGAGTAATGGTGCCTCCTATATGGTTTTTGTTTACGACCCTTCGCAGCAGCGCACGAAGTAAGGTCACATGATGGCAAACATAAACAGTAGCACACGAAATGGCACAGACCATTCCACTACTTCGTTTTTTTTTCAGAGAGGGGGAGAGGTCACAAGAGAGAACATAGAGAGCTGCAGTGCAGCGGCTTTCTTATTTTCTGAACCCAAGTTACCCATTGAAGCTGTGCATTTCAATCACTAATACATGGAGTGACTGGTACCGCACAGCAAGGTCAGTTTGGATGGTCATTAGTACACGTGTTTCAATTAGATGCCTCAGGAAGAAGATGGATGCAGCACAAGCCACACATGCACGGTGATCAGCAGGTTTCACGTTGTTCCGAATGGGCGATCAGTTTGCTTCTCCTCTTCCTAGAGTATTGACAGTGATGCGAGCTATTTATTATTAATAATTGTGTCACGACGCGCAAGTTGGACTGTTGAGCGTGCGGTGTGAATCACACCGTGTGATGCATACCCAGGCCTCTGCAAAGTAGGCGTTTCGTTACGAAAAAGGCCAAAAAACCTTTTTTCTAGATTTGAGCAACTCCTACTTGACACTGCCCAATTTGACCGGTGTTCAAGCTGAAATCTTCCGATACATTGATCTCCGTTACTTCACATGCACACTTTAGCACGCGTATGTCTTCACTGCTACTTTCCGCATGTCCTTTGTCTATTTTTGAATGAAGAACCAACAAAATTTAGTCCAGAATCGAGCTAAGGACGCCCAATGCGCTTGGCCGCACGTCCTGAGCGGCACGAATATAGCCAATCTAGTAGCAGTTGTCGCTCCCTGGATACAGGACCGATCATTGTGGTATGCATTTCACGTACGCATTCCATGTTCGCACTCAGCAAAACACCATCAAGCCAGCAACCAACATTTCCAGCCCTAGCTCTTTACGTCTTGAATCACATTGGATGCGAATCTAATCTGAAAAATCAATCGGCGTCACATGTGATGGAGCTGCTACTATGCTGGGCTCTCGCAAGAGTTTTGCTGTACAAATCTGTGAGGCTTGTCAGTTCAATGGAGGCGGTGTGGTGACAGTGAATTATGTTGTGAACAATGATGTGTGGATGTAACGCAGGAAGTTGTGCGGGCCCGGCGCCCGCCAAAGGCATCAGGACTCCGTCCTCACTTCGAGGTTGCTCGCAAGGCGGCGCCGACCTTATTGATCACCAGCAGGCAGTATCACTACCGCGACAGGAACAAGATGACCTGCAAGACTGCAATTATCGTAATGGACACCGCCAGCAGTTTTCGAGCGTACGCCAGTTTCAGAGCGTCCGGAGTTCCGGGAGTTTGCAACTTGGCTCCAGAATGACACGACCCCATGGCTCGCGAGAGAAATGGACGATCGTGTGGACGAGTGAGGCCGGGCTCTTCCTGGTCAGGGGCTGCTAGCGCGGCCCGGAAGTGATAGGCTGTTCCGGCAGCAAAGGTCAGAACTAGGCTGTGCGCAGGTAGTCGGTAGGAGTTCTTTATTGTGACCAGTACACCTCATCATCATCAAACGCAGGAAGTTGATCGCAATGTCGAAACACCATACCATTTTCAAGCAGACGGTGAATCCAACGCGGGGTTGTACGGATGCGGAGGCATGGAATATCGTCGACGGAGATAAAGATTTTCCTCTCCTGGTAGCAGCTGTAGCTGGAATTGCTTGCGTTTCACCACATACCCATACCGTGAAAAGTGACTTTAGCCGTCTAAAGCACGCCAAACGCGCACCGCAGGTCGCTAACCAACTACGCCTTGGAAGGTGAGGTGCAAGCAAAGCAATACTTCGAGACGATCAAGTTAGCGAACAACTCACAGGCTTGTAGTCGTGCATTCGGCAGACACATACAAAAAACAAGATAAATAAATTCACCTTTTTTTAGTTTTTGGAGAATTCTGATAGTACCCTGTAAGACAAACCTTTTTCAATGCCAAATTTTCGCCTTTTTTCGAGAAATAGTGAATTAGGGGTAAACGCCTACTTTGCAGAGCCCTGTGCATACCGGCTTCGCGATTGCATCTCAAACGATAGACATCTTTCGACTACCCTTACAGCGGTGTACTGTATCTGCGCGTCACACACAGCCCGTGTTACTCACAAGGGGTTCGCTTGGCGTGCCACTTTACACGCGCCGTGTGCAGCGATCGGCGACTGTCTCCTCGTCTGTCGCTGCAACGACAGGCCAGAGAATGACTTGTAAACGCCGCGGTGACGCACAGCGAAGGAGTCGCCCGTGTTGCACTTCTGACCCATCCACCGATGCGAAAGCGGCCAAAGTCTCCGCACCGTCCGTCCGTCTCATGGTCGAATTTAATAAACCGTGACATGATTGCAGGGATGGCACTGTACTGTATTGGCGCACGCCTCGCTGGTTTGGTGTACTTCAAGTTCAGTAATATGAGCCCCTCGCTTCTCTGCGTTTGCATTGCAATCTCCATCGCGATGGCCCGAATGCACATTCACACGTTACGGAGTGTCGTGAGATTGAGGTGCCGATTGAAATCGGGAGATGTTGACGCCCACGTTTCCCTTTTCTCCGAATGGAGGCAGTCCACTGGGTCAGTCAAAGGGATATTCACAGTAGGCGCGGACCGTACATTGTATTTTTATTCTTCGCAACCACCTAAGGAAAATTTCAATTGCGCATAAACGACCTCGGGCTATCCGTTATCGTGGACAAGCCTGTCAGAACCACAGGTTTCCATCAGCCGGCTCCACTTCGCAATCTGCAATCCGGCGACTCATTGACGCGGTCACTGATCGCGTCAGCCTGTCTGAGGTGCATCGACCAGCCGTGATCCCACCTTCGATCAATCCGGGGCAAGAGTCGGGGGGTTGAGTCCCGTGTGTTCTTGATGTTTGTATGCCGTACAGTACAGTCGAGTGTCCAGAGTCCTACTCCACACCTCAGCTCTTCAGACAACACAGCATGTCAGTCCATTCGTGACTCACGAATGGACTGAAATCCCGTGGTGACACCTTGGCCATTGTGACTCCCCCCACACACACAGACAGACAGAGACAGATAGAGAGATAGACATACAGACAGCCGGAACCACCCACTCCAGCAGTAGCTCGCTCTTTTCCTCGAAAAAAGCGAGCTGGTCAATCGCCGACCCTCGCGCCTGTACGGTTGAAATGGGTTCAGGAAAGGACGAGCCTGCCGAGCCTTTTGTCGACGCATCAGGCCCCATTGAGAGACTCCATCTAGTATACGAGCCCCACCGTGACCTGCTGAAGGGTGCATAACAGTGACAACCAAACAACTGATGCCTCGAGGATCGTTTACGTGGCCCTCGTGCTCGTTTCCCTCACGTAGCACTTTGAACACAGGCTTCGTTCACGTTACCATCCCACCACCACCTCCACCACCCAGACTCGCATTGTCCGATTTGCTACGTGCTGGAGATTAAGTGGGACCGCGATGCTTCCAATTTCAGCCCTGTTGAACGATGAAGTTGCAAACGCCGACGCCAATGTCAACACCAACACACAGATGACGGATGTCAAGGCCGAACCCTCCGTGACAGAGCAACAACTCCACGGTAGCTTCCGGCATGGGCCTCGGTATCTCATGCCCCGTACATCGACAATATCGTCGTCTAGCGACGATATTGATGACGACGACTCCGCCATGGGCGACGACGATGGTTTGCAATCGCCGATGCAGAGTTACCGCTTATCTGACCCGATGCATACCGCCGAGACCTCATCTCTTCTCGGCGCGTTGACTCTCCAGTACGTCTGCCTCTTTGTGCATTGCTCTGCGTGGGTCATATTCGGTTCTAACGTTGTTTACTGCTCTTCTTCCTCTCCAGGAGGATGCGGTCAGCCCCCACCCCAACAAGATCTGGCAAGGCGGCGGCTTCGGCTTCGGTTTCGGCATCGCCGTCGGCCTCTGGCGCAGCAGCAGCCTCAGCTTCGGCGCAGTCGTCTCATCGTCCGTACCTCTCAGTGGCTGGAATGACAAACCCCATGGAGTCGTCGAGCCCACGCGCGAACTCGGACGTGTCGCCGGGGGGCAAGTCCAAGTCTGGACGCCGACGCAGCACACGCTCGCTCTTTCCTGGCGCGACGGATGACCAACGGCGCGCTAAGCAGCGCATGATCGTCAAGAGATGCTACTACAAGAAGATTGTACGTCGTTTGCTGGCAACGCCAACATTCAATAGACTTGAACTGGGCTGTGACTAATGGGGTATGCATGTATGGATTGTGCTGAGCAGAACACGATCAATGAACTGCGCGAGCAAGTGGAGCAACTGGAGCATACTTTCCACGGACTCCTGGATGAGCACGGAGCCGAGCGGAACAGCGAAGGAGCAGAGGAAGGGCTCTCAATGCGCGGCCAGTACATGGAAACAGTGGAAGAGAAGGAGGCGTTACGATGCGAGAATCAGCGTCTGCGCAAGCTTGCCGATGAGTACTACATGAAGAACCAGGGTCGCCTGCGCGTGGTGCTTGATGCGAACCGAAAGGTAAGTCAAAGGTCTATGGGTATTTGGCTTGGCGCAGTGTACCCCTGAATCCATCCACTAACTCTCTGAGTTACCTGTTGTTGTCGATAGGAAATGATTCTTTTCACTCCGAGCACATCCGACTAAGGGTATCACGTTCTCGTTAGTCGCCTTTTCAATCATGAGGTGAGAGGCATGTCGAAACAACTACTGTCCGAAGGAATGGAGCGCCTCTACACTATTTATTACAGAGTATCACTCAACTACCTACACGGATCCGCTTTCGTCCATTCTCGGAGGCGCCCGGGAGCTCAAGTACACCGTCGAATTAGCAGAATTTACAAAACGCAAGGTGGACGCGGAAAGTTCTCGCGCTCGTGCAGCGCGACGCTCAAGGATAACAAAAAAGCAAAACACATAGACATTCATGAAATAGACGGTGTAGACATTGTTTGCATGGTATGGTTGGATTCGTAGTCGAAAGGAAAACCCCAATGAATCCCTTTCACATCACGTCTGTATCCAGTTGTGACCAGCGATAGCTTTCCAACCATTGCTATCGATCAGCGCAAGAGCGATCGCGTCTTGGAACTTGGCAAATAAGAAAGAGAGGTGACTTGAACTTTGCAAGGAAGACATAACCACCTGATGGGTGAATGCTTCCATGCCGTGTGCCACTGCGTATCCATATGCATTCGCATTTGGGCACGAATCCCTGGATAGACAAGGTGACGACAGCACCCTCGTCTGAACGCAATGCAATCAGGGCGATGCAAACCGAGACTTGAGCCTTCTTCCATCTATTAATGCTCTGTATGTACCCTTACCCACAGCGTAGGTGCGCGAGCGCAGCTTGAATCCTCTAAGGATTCCTTACAGCATTGAAGCCCAGCTCATCTCGGATACGAGTTCTTACAAAGGACTCGTGTCCGAGAACAGATTCCATGACTTTCTGTACTGTACGTACACTGAACAAGTCAATCTCTCTCTATGATGCGTCCCTGAAACAAATCGTTACTGTTGGTTCTCAGAATTTGACCACGAGTGGAAGAATACATACGGTAGGCAATGATACGCAAACCCATTAGATTACGTCTGTAAGGTGCCCCGATGGGCGGTCCAATTTACTATATTAGCAACAACTACCTTGAGGAGCATCAATTGTTGGCAGGCGAGGGGGGCGTGGCATCCGCGGTCGTCGCGTATCGCAATCTGCTCCAGGTACCACTGTTCATTCCCTTTAAACAGTGCGCACGTGAAACGATGCATTTTCTCAGCAACATCGCAGCAAGCACCCCGTTATCCTCCAAAAAGACTTCTTACACGACGCACTCAATCCGCTTCACGCGTGCGTATTCATTTCTACACACTGTCGTACTGGCGTGGAATCCGGCCTGCGCTCCAAATCACTGTACATATCGGACCCCAGAGACGGAACGGTGTGCCTGGGCGGCAAGGGCGGCACATCACCCGCGCACGGAGAAGCAGAGTGGAGTGGAGTGGCGAGGAGAGGAGAGGAGAGGAGAGGAGAGGAGAGGAGGGGAGGGGAGAGGCGAGCAGACTACGGTCCACTACCCACCCACTATCCACTGCCCACTGGTGCTGGCAGAATACAACAGAGGAGACGACCGCAGACGCAGATTCCTGGCGTGGTTGGCGAGACTTTCTCTCCATCTAGCTCGCTCTCTCGCGCTCGCTGTCTTCGCTTTGTCGTGCGTGAGGCGTGAGGCGTAAGGCGCTTTGCTAGTCCTGGAGAGGCGGTACCCAGCCATTTAACCGAAGAGCGGACAGAGGAGGGGAGGTGGAGGAGGTCGAGAACAGGAACGAAGGCAAGGACAAGGACAAGGACAAGCAGCCATGCGCATCCACGACCTACTGAACGACGCCGAGGATGACGTGCGCGCGGGGGGCGCCGTCGGCGTCGGCGTTGGCGTCGGTGTCGGTGTCGGCGCTGGCTCGAGCGGCACTGCTGCCACTGGCGCTTACCAGAGTAGCGGCGGGCCCGGGGCCTGGGGCCAGACGCTGCCGTCCATCGAGAGCTACGAGTTTCCGGGGCTTCGCTTCTTTGGGACGTAAGTATCACCACGTCGGGTCATTTGTCGTGCGTCCAGTGTTGTTGGTGTTGTGTGTGTAGATGACTGGAAGTATGACTAAGTTGGATGGACTGACTGGATACTCTGCTCTTCCTTGGAAGTAGGGCGGTGGCGAAGGCACGACATGCCACAGTGGCGATGGACGCCGCCAAGAACCGGTCCGGGTACGAGCGCGTGAGCTCCATCACGCCCACGGGTGGTGCCTGGACGAGAGAGTCGAGCCATGGGCGGGACGAGTCGACGTGGCCCTCCAAGACGGCGCTCTTCCAGCAGGCAGTGGTCAAGCCCGTGGACGGGGCCTTCGCCAAGGCGCCGATGTCGACGACACCCGCCACGGTGCCCCCATTGGATTTCTACCTCACGGCGGATGCCCGGAAGCCCGATGGAGATGACCCCATGACCAGTAAGCGTGAATACGTACCCAGGATTCAAGAGCAGGCGGGTCAGGGCATTGTTCAAGGCCAAGATCAACGCCCGAGCCCGAGCCCGAGCCAAGGCCAGTACCAAGGCCAGAGTCTAGGCCAAGGCATAGGCAAAGGTCAAGACCAAGACGAGGACGGGGAGAACGAGCGGCACGCCATTCGGAAGCGCGCCAAGACGCAACACTCCCCGCCCACGACAACGACGCTTGAGGTCGCGATCAGCAGTGACCCGGAGCAACACCAGAGTGTGGAGGAGAACCACCGTGCCCTGGACGCCGACACGCTCAAGCGCGAACGCCAGCGCGTGCATTTTCGGCGCTGCTACTACAAGAAAATGGTACGCGGGTCGTCCGTTTTGTTGGTGGGTGTCGTGGGTGTCACTGGGTATCTGACTAGTGGCTTTGTGGTTTTGCGTTGATGTGTGCTGGCTGATAATGCTCATCGGGCTGACCTGACCGGGTTACTTGTTCGACGGGTAGACCACGATGGCGGAGCTGCGGGACCACCAGCGTTCGTTGGAGGCGACGTACAGTGAGCTGCTCTGGAAACGGAACGCCGAGCGCATGGTGTTCACGTTCCTGCGCCACGACAAGCCCAAGAACGAGGAGGAGGCGCTTCGTGAACGCTTCATGACGCTCTGCAAGACCAAGGACGCCCTGCGGCACGAGAACGAATCGCTGCAAGTGCAGGTGCTGGACATGGGCAAGTGTCAGGATAAGCTGCGGTGGCTCGTGGACGCCGATGGCGGGCTCAACGAGAAGAAGAAGGCAACGAAGAAGGGCAAGAAGGCGCTGCTGGCCGCTCCGGCTCCCATCCCCTCGCCGACACTGGCACAGCAGGAGCTATCTACACGCCCACTGCCGGAGGTATGTCTGCGCATGCGCCCGCTCACGAGCGAGGACTGCGCCATAATGGCAAGCCAGTGGAGTGAGTACGTGATTCACGAGCTCATGGCGGAGCAGTCGGCGATCCGCGGCGCCGGCGGGGTTGAGGATGCTGTCGCGTTTGGCTGGGACGTTCGCAGCCAGTCCGCTCGCATGCAGGTATCGTGTCGCAAGCAGCTGAGCGGTGGCATCGACAGCAGCAGCAGTGGTCCTGGTCACCTCGACGCTCTGGTGGCCTCAACGTGGAAGCTCTGCTCCTCGCCAGAGCTGCTGCAGAACTCGCTGCTGGCATGTCTGCCCTCCACGACGGGCGCCTCCGACTCCGCGATCGGTGAGGATGGCAAGGGCATCGTGCACCTCGTGCAGCGCGTGAACGCCGACCATTGCGTGTTCTACCACCTGGTCGGCCACCGCGGCGTGATGCCCAAGCACGCGCTCTTCCTGTGCTCCAGGGTGCGCCACAGCGATGGGACGTTCACGATCCTGGTGCGTACACTGCCCCAGCCGCCGGCAAAGGCGGCATCGACAGCGTCATCGCCATCAGCGGCGTCGTCGCCAACGACTCGAACCAAGCTCACGGGCCGCAAGCGGGGCAGTGGCTGTGTGGCGCGGTCCTCGGCGACCCAGAAGCGAGCTGCGTCCCCCACCGGCAGTGGCGAACCTGCGGGCGGATCACGCGGGGCCATAACGGGCACGATGCAGGGCACGCCATGGCTGCCCTACAACATCCTCGGCTGGTACGTAATCGACCTCGACCCTCCTGGAATGATGATGATGATGATGATGGGAGAGAATGGGCTCGACTCGCAAGTGGTTGGACACTTGGAGGCTGGTGTGTAGTGGGTGACTCGTACGGAAGTGGGCGTCTGGCTGGCCATGGCGAGGACAGGGCTGGCTGAGATGAGATGAATGGATGGATGGATCTCTCTCTCTCTGGATGGGGCCAGTCGCCCCACTTCTGTGGCTCGAGCACCCCCGGGCTCGGAGCCGAGGGCTCAGGACCAGGACCCGTCTGTACCTGTACCTGTGCCTGTACCTACCCGTCCCGCCTGCTGTCCCATCCTCGCCTCGTCAATGCAGCCTGGATGGAGGGATTAACTCGGATTGCGTCTGTTTGTATGCTGTGACACCTCGACAGGATTCACGTTGACGGCAAGACGGCCACGCGCAACGAGGATGGTGGGCGCGAGGAGGAGGAGCGCGACGACGGCGTCGTGCGTGTGAGCATGGGGGTCCAACTGTTGGCGCCCTCGCCGGCTGTCGTCTCCGAGCCCACAGATAGCGTGGATTCGGCCGTTCTGCTGACCACCTCCAGTCGAGCTCGCCCTCGGATGCCGCTGCGTCCGCGCGTGGACCCAGCGGTGGGCCACGACGTTCGCCTCGAGCGCTGGTCGCGCCTGTTGGTGTTCATCGCACGGCGATGGGAACTCGAGCTCATGCCCTCCACCACCACCACTATGTCCTGGTGATGGTCTGTGGTTGGTGGTGGGTGCCTGTGCACCCATGCCCATGCCTCCCCTCCGCTCGGTCATGTGGTATTAACGCAATACAGTACGGTACAGTAACTCCCCCCTACAGTCTCACTGTCCATTAGTCGACCCCACCTGCTTCCTCCGTACTTGAAGATTGTATGGATCGGCTACTGCTACTAATTCAGTACATGGGACTCGAACACGGACTATCGGGCCACCCGCCATCTGCCTTGCTCGTGCATCATCTGCGCATGATGGTGGTGGCGAGATGATGCCACGGGACGCTGCCACCTTGTGGTTGCGTTCCCATCCCAGCATTGCGACATGTCTTGATGTGCGCTCCGCCAGAGATGTTCGCGCGGCGACGTACCGTAGTGAGCACCGTACCGTAGACTGTCGTACTTGACGCCATAATGTGTTACGTGTACCCTGCGTCGCCATTGCAAAACGCGGTATGTACACTGTAGCATTGCGGCCGATGGGCTTGGCTCTGGCTCGTTCTAGGCGTTGTAGAGTGACTAACAATTTCGAACTTGTCTACACGAGGCAAGGCAGCTTTGCTCCCTCCAGCAAGCCACCGTATTGCTTATTGCGGTGTATTATTGCTTGTCTAGACACGTAGTACTGTGCTGCGACTCACTCCACCTCTCTGGTAATCCCGCGCCTGGTAATACCACGATGGAGTCCCTTGCCGGACTGCCGAGTGGTCTACGTGTTGCTGTTCTTTGACATCAACAAATGCTGCGTTTAACGCGATGCCCCTCCGGTTTCAACGCTTCCGAGAACCAGGTGGCCAGTGGGGGTTCAGATGGACTCGAGTCAACATGTATTGAGCGGCTGGTCGCGGTTGTGTGAAGCAGCAAGAAAAGCCGGAACCCAGATTTGGATATCGGATAGGGAGGGGTCTCATGGCACGCCCCAGGACGGAGGACGCGCTCGCTGCCCAGGTGGCAGGAGAACCGCTAACGCTTGCCCGTCAGTGACATCCTCTTTGTGCATACTATAGTACAGTACACTGTTCAGTCGTGGACTCTTTAAACGAGGGCATCCCCCATGATCGTGCTTCCCGTGGCTCCTGGTCGTTGCACACATCCAGCCGCCTCCTCCGCCTCAGCCGCCTCAGCCGCTTGCTGCTGCATGTGTATCCGCCAGCCGAAATCGTCTCCCGTCCGCCCGTCCGTCGTACACCACACGGAACTTCCCTGGATTCCGCCCAGGCAGCCCGCAAAAAAGCGCCATGTTGACGCCGTTTGTACTAACTATTGAAACCCGCCAGTCTTTTCTTAGGTACTGTACCGAGTGGGTGTCCACTGTACCGTCCAGCGGCCAGTGTACTACATAAACGCTGGCGGGGGATCCAGGTCCCAGGTCGGGAGGGCATCGTCTTCTCTCTCTCTCTCTCAATCTCTCAGGTGTTTGCGCCACCGCCCGCAGCCTTCACTTAAGAATTTCAACGCTTGAGCTCAAGCCGGCAGTTCAAGCTCGTGACTCCCTGCGGCAGCCTGGTCGCGCAAGTGAATAAAAGCGCACCCGCCCATCGCCACTTTGGCCATCAAGGCGCGACATACAGTACCGGTACACCCACCCCACCCCACCCACCCACGTCAGGCACAAGCGGGGCTGAGCCACAGGCTGAGACCTCAGGAACTGACCGCGGCATTCCGGCGCGACTCGAGCTCTCCTTTCTCTCTCTCGCTTGAAGTATCATACCTAGGCAGCTGCCACCACCCAGCAAGTGCAAGCCTGTCCCGCCGTGCGTGGACGTCGACGTCGCCTCCGTGGCAGTCGCGTCTCGGTAACTTCAGCTTGCGGCGAGGCCTACTTGGAAGAGCTGCGTTCGTGCCACACACCTGCTTGGAGGAACACGGCGGAACGGCAAGGCGAGTCCGGTGACTTGGCTTGGAACGACACTCAACACTTGTGCCGGTGTCGGAGTGGTTTTCGTGTCTCGTGCCTTGGGTACCTGGGTCCACGTACCCTACCTGGGTGCCTCTGTGTCTGTGATTCCTTTTCGGCTTGGGCTTGGGGCAGTGGCGCGTCACCCCACGAGCGGCACTTTCTAAATGGCCATGGAGTCGTCCTGTCGATTGCCCCCGCTCTCGCAGGAGGAGAAACAGGAGCGCCAGCGCATGCACGTGCGCCGCAGTTATTACAAGAAACGAGTGAGTCTTCCCTCCCCTCCCCGCCTTCGTCCCCTCCTCCGGCTTGCTTGACGCGTGTCATGGACACGTTTGTTAAAGGGGGGGACACACACGCAAACAACAACAAACCCAATCACAGGCGGGCATGCTGACGCCAGTGTGGATTCTGTTTCTGTTTCTGTCTGTTTACTTGTCTGTTCTTGACAGAACTTTGTGCAATCGCTTCGTGACCAAGTGATCGACCTGGAGCAGCAGTACGCCGCCGTCCTCGCGGCTCAGCCCGAGAAGGCACTCGCGTTGCAGTCCATGGCCATCACCACAGCAGCTCGTCCGCCGCAGGCGGCCCCGTTACCCCTGGGCAACGGCTCCCCCACGGTCGTGTCCGAGTTTTTGCTGGCCGAGGCCGACCTCGGCGGGTCCTCCCCCAATGTGCCGGCCTCCTCGAACGCCATCCAGTTATTCATGCAGGTCTCGCAGCTGCGGGACTCGCTTCGTGACGAGAACGATCAGCTCAAGAAGACCCTTACGCGGTACGCCAACTTTGTGCGGCGCGTGCAGCAAAGCCGAGACGATGCCACGAGTGACGAGTTTTGCCTCGTGGACCGCGCCGAGGCCACGGACGTGCATGCCTCGCTCTCCCACGTGGAGGCCATCGACGTGCGCCTCACGGTGGAGCAATGCCGCGAGATCCAGATGCGCGCGCGCCGCGAGATCCGGCAGCACATGGGCAGCGACAACTGCTCCACCACGGGCGTGTCCGTGTTTGGCTGGCGCGATCGGCGCCGCGTCGTGGACCAGCGTGTGCAGTTCTCGATTCAGAAATGCTACACCAACCAGTGGGTGGGCGACATGGCCGAGGCCTCGTGGGCACTGTTCACGGACCCGGCGCGGTTCGCGGCCATGTATTCGTCGCACATGCCCATCGATCTGCAGATCATTCAGCGCGTGGATGACGACAACGTGGTGTTCTATCGGCGCATCACCAAGCTGGACGGCACGGCCACGCTCAAGTCCATCTTCCTTGCGACGCGCTTCCGCACCGAGACGGGGTTTGTCATGCATTTCCGGTCGTGCGCGAGTGACACGTTCCTGCGGCAACAGGAACTGCTGCGAGAGATCAGTCGCGCGGCCGACGACGGTAGTGATGAAAAGAACGAGGTGTGGCAGGATGTGTGCAGTTGGCTCGTGTTTGAGGCGCACGGCGAGCTGCATGAGCACGCCAAGTTCACGTTTGGGGGCAGCATCGACATTGCCGTGGCCACGCCCGAGTTCTGGATCCTCGAGGTGCTCTTGATCAGTCTGCGGTGGGAAGCCCGCATCGTGGGGCCCGTGTTCTCGCTCTGCCCATCGTCCTAGCTCAGGCGGGCTCCATCGAGTGTAGTAGTTGCATGGTCATGGTTGGATGGATGGTTGGTTGTATTGGCGGTATGGGATGGGTTGGGTTGTACACAAGCACGAGTGAGCGCAGGTCACGCAGTGGAAGAAAAAATAAATTATGGTCAATGCACACATATATATATTCTCGCTCACACCTGACACACCCGACATCTCCATGTCTTCTTGTGTAACCTGACGGAGCTGGTTAATGTGTGTATCCGTTGAGCCGAAGAACAAGAAGAAGAAGCACACGTCCTCGGTCGGTTGAACTGGACCCCCTCCACTCACGAGTCATCCTGGCTCATCATCATCACATCCTGCACGACATCACCCATGAGATGACACCACTGCAGCAAATCGCGTCGCACACGGGTCTCCGCTGACCGTGGGATCTTACACTCGGGTTTACGCACGCGAATGCAGGACCACTGGACCATGAAGATGGAAGACCTGTCCGGATCGGATCGGCCGCCGTCGTTGTCGTCGTCGCTGCCATCGCCGCCGCCATCGCCGCAGTGGTGGGGGATGGCACAGACCAAGCCCACTACCGTGACGTCCTTGCGGATACGGGTCTGTGGCTGATACGGGTACAAATCATCCTGGTCCACGAAATCGACGACCACGAGGCCGTGCGGTGCCGCCAACTGGTCGGACTGCTCCACAAACTGGCAAAAACGCACAGTGTTGGCCTCGACATCCACATTTTCGGCGTGCGTGGACAGCAGGCGCTGCTGGGAGACTTTTGCGTCATCGCCATCGCTATCTCGGATCGTGGTGACCCCCAGTTTGTCGGTCACATTGAACTCCTCTTGCTGCAGAGCCAACTGTACGGCGTCGTAGACCTGCTTCACGTTCTTGGCGCCTTCGAGTGGCCTCATGCTAAAGTCCATCAGGATGTGGTCCCCGTTGGTGAGCTGGAACGTGTCCTCCTGCCGATAGCTGCGGCGTGGGTCCAGGCAGCTCGTTCGAACCAGTAAAAACTCCAACGCCTGGCGCAACTTTTCGTCGCGCAGCGCCATCAAAGTGGCTCGTCGCTCAGCAGCATCAGTCGTGAGGTGAATGTACGTCTGGAGCGGGTTCTGCCACTCGGGGGACTGCATCCATTACCCAGGGGCCCACCCATAGACAGTAGTAGCCAGTACACGTCCCCACATCTAGGTATTAGCACTGCGTTAATTTGTTGACGCGCGGGTGATTCCACCCCAACCAGGCATCCTCCCAGTTAGTCGCGACGTACATGGGCGTAGCTGGAGAGCATGGACTGTGCGCCGGCGATGGCCAAGTGGCTCTTCCAGATGTGGCCTTGCAGCGCCGCGTTCGTGGTGACGGCGGCGACAGCGCCCAGCTCGGCACTCATCCTCTGTCTCTTGACGCTTTCCAGGGCTCGGATGTGCGCCTGCAGGCGATCCACCTCACTCGAAAGCTCCTGTGCCTGCTCCTATATGGTCGGCATCACCATCACCATCACCATCACATTACCATCGATATTAACATCAACATTAATGCCAGCATTCGTATCGTTACGCCTCCCGTCACACGTCACACGTCACATGCCACTCGCGGTCTGCATGACGTATTTGCGCGCTCCCTTCAGCGCGTACCGTACCTTTCGCACATAGTACGTGGGTCGCGATCGTTTCGTTGGTGGTTTGGGCGGGTGGATCTCGGCTTCGCTGGTCTCACTGGACGACGTAACGCCGCTTGTCGCATCACCGCTCTGGGGTTCTGTCGTCGCCACGATGGCTGGGTTTATCGTGACGTCCATTGCGCAGGCCATGCAGGAGCACAGGAGGTATCCGAAGACGGCTGGCGGTTGCTAATAGAGACTTTTTCCTTGTTTCCGGTTGGGCTGGGGCCGCTCGGGTGGATAATACCGCAGAAATCGAGACTAAGTTCCACTACAGTGTACTAGTATCGCCTCGCCGCTATGTATTGTTTCGGTCTGCGATTTACTGGGTGACACACCGTGTGAGTCACACGGGACTAAAAGCAACGTTCGGAATTGTCATAAATTTACTGGACCAACTGCCGACATGTGTACCGGTATCACAGGGGGACTAAATTTTGACTCATCGAACGAATCCTCGGTGATCTAGCGGGAGACAGCGGTTGCGCTGGCCGCTCGACGTGGCTATCCATCAGTGACGACGTCTCGCTAAAGGGCTTGGCGTTGAATATGAAGGGCATGCTCAAAGATGAGCTTGATCAGGTAAAATGTACGAGGTTACGTACGAACAAAGCTACGGGGGAAGCGCGAGATATGCATCTTGCGACTTTTTCCAATGACAGTATCGGTCAGAAAGAGGTGCGACGTCATGTGAGCTCCACCGACATAATATCCTGAATGTCCGTGTGCATGATCTTGCACCAATGAAGCACATCTTCGCGTAGCTGCAGCTCCAATTTGCGCGAAACGGGGCAGACGGGTTTGTGCATGCGAACATTCACCCATCGAACGATCGCAACGCTTCGCTGGTTATTCCCAGTTGCAGTTTCTGCTTGCTTGCTTCCACTTGGTCGCGACGGAGCTTCATAAATCATTGCTACTTGCGTAACATCCTTACGAACCCGCGTCGCTGGCTGGTACGGATACAGTTCATCGTCATCGACGAAATCGACAATCCTGATACCGTGCGGAGCGTCAAGTTGATCGGACTTGTCCACAAACTTGGTGAAGCAAACATTATTGGCCTCTACATCGACCCCTGTGGCATGGGTAGACAGGAAGCGACTCTGAGTGACCAAGTTGTCATCACTGTAGTCTGTATCCCGGGTCGCGACGACCCCAAGTCGCTCCATCGCACTGAATTCTTCATAGTTCGCAGCCACAAGCCCAGCGTCGAAGACTTGTCGGACAGTCATCGTGCCGTGAATCGGGGTCACATCGAATCCGACCAGGATGTAATCACCGTTTGCTGTCTCAAATGTGTCTTCCTGTCGGTAACTGTGGTGCAAGTCCAGACAGCTCGCGCGCGCCAGCAGGAACTGCACACTGTCTTGTAGCTTCTCGTCACGTATCCCCAGCAAAGTATGCGATCGCTCGGAAGGATCCAACCCCAAGCGGATATATGAGGTCATGGGAGTTCGCCATTGTTGTGGCTAACAAAAGAAATCCGAGACAGAACGCGGAAGGTGGTGACCAATCCCTCACTCCGTTAGACCTGATTTCGTTTCAATTTGGCTGGCAAAAGAGAGCCCTACCAAGCTACAGTACAGTACGTACATTAGTGTTATTGGATAGCAGCGATTGCGTTCCAGCGATGGCCAAGTGGTGCTGCTTGATGTGCTGCTGGAGCTCCACATTCGCTTTAATTTGTTTGATTGTGGCCAATTCCGATTCCCGCTGCTCTTTTTTTTCAGCCTCCAGTTCACGAATCCGTGCTTCCAGGCGTGCCACCTCCTCGGCCGCCTCCCGTTTCTCCTCCTGTTCCATGAAAAAGCCGCCGCCATGACACACACGTAGTTAGAAAATTGACTATTCGCTTTCCTACCGCTGTGTGGCGTCACCACCATCCCGCATTCGTGAGCAAAAATGCACTACTGTACCTTGCGGACGTAGTACGTGGGTGTTCTCTTGCGTTTCTTGTCTGGATCCCTGGTAATGCAGCCCACCGTCGGGACGCCCTGAGGAGTACTGCTGTCTGAGCCGTCGGTTTCTGCTGGGGGTGACGTCATGGAGGGCACTCCTTCCTCTTAGCGGATAGATGGCGCTAATTCGCAGCCTGTCCGATTCTGAACGTATTTGCTACACAGTATGAATGCATGTTATAAATTTACCAGTCCACCCTAAATTGAACGCGAATACCGGTAGACGAGCGTATCAATTTTCCAATAGCTGTCGGCTAGCGGATACAAACCTCGTCCGTCTCTAAAACCTAGAGGGCGTTTACACAGCTGGGCTCTGGAAACCCACCCACCAGACCCAAGCAGTGCATGGGGGCCACCAGATTGGCTCTGCTTGCGGGAACAAGGAGAACTCTCACAGGTTTTCTGATCACCAGTCCAGCAGGTGTAGAAATCCATTCCGACAAAATCCGGCAACATCCACACTGAGGAAGAAGCGCACTGACAAGCATGGCCGCAACGTGGGACCTGACTGACGCCGAAAGTCGACGCCGCGCCTGCCAGCAGATCGCCTCCGTGATCCCCGTGGTGCCGTTCAAGGGCGTGGACAGCTTCTTCGACGTGGGTGGCCTGCTGGCGCACCCGGCCTCTCTCCAGCTCTGCTTCAATCTGCTGGAGCGTGAAGTGGCGGCACTGAGTGATGAGATTGACAGCATTGGCTGCTTCGACGCACGTGGGTTCCTGTTCGCGCCCTACCTGGGCGTCAAGTTCCAGAAGAAGGTGTTCATGCTGCGCAAGCCCGACAAGATGCCCAGTGTGAGCGATTCGATCGAGTACAACAAGGAATACAAGGGCGACAACGCCTCGGGTGGGGACCACCTGAGCATTCAGGGCCACGCCGTCAAGAAGGGCGATCGCGTTCTCCTCGTGGACGACCTGCTCGCCACGGGCGGCACCGCTGAGGCGGGCGTGCGCCTCGTGCAGCAGGCCGGTGGCGTGGTCAAGGCCTGCCTCTTCGTCATGGAGATCTCCGAGCTCGCTGGCCGCGAGCGCGTGGCTAAGGCTGCGGACCAGGCGCCAGCCGTCGTGTCCCTGCTAACAGGACAAGACTTTTCCTAACTTTTCGGCATACATGTAATAGAACTGCTGCCTTTTCTTGCATTGCATTCCGCTGCATGCATGATGCATGTTTGCGTCATTCGGTTCCGACGGAATACGTTTTCCGAGGTTAGAACAATAAGATTGGGTCCATACTCGTTTATACAGGTACAAAACGCTCCATTTTTCCGTCGGCTTCTCTCCCTTTCTATCAATCACATCAGAGCAATTTACCACCTTCCTATATGACCACCATTATGAGCACTGCAGATGCAGATGTAGATGGGGATATGGATGTACCGCTCGCCTTGTTGACCACAGACGCGGACCAGCAAGGCGAGAGCGGAAGCGAGAGCATCAGCGGTGTTCTGGAAGAGCTCTTAGGGGACAGCGACGGCCAGCAGCCGCACCAGAAGCACCAGCGGCGTCTCGACGAGCGGCGCCGCAAGGGGCGCCTGCAAAAGCAGCGCTTCCGCAAGCGCCAGCGCGAGCAGATTGATGCCAACCGCCAGCTGCTGGTCGCTCTCGAGAATCAGTACCGCGCGCTTTGCCAGGCAGTCTCGGGCAGGCAACCTCTATTAGTGCAGTCAACGGCAGGCGCTGTCTTGGCGTCAGATACCGCGTCGCTTCGTGACAAGTTTGTGGCGCTCGCCATGGAGATCCAGGCACTGCGCCGAGGCAACGCAGGCATGCGAGCGCAGCTCACGAGTCAGGATCAATTCCTCTTCAAGCTAATGCAGTCCGCCAACACGTACTCGAGCGCCAACCTGGATTTCACGGGGCTCGTAACCGCGCAGCCGCCGTGGGGGGCACTGGGACCCCGTGGTCTGACCGCCAGTCGAGCGGATGCGTCGCCCTTGCTGATCGAGCGCGCCACGTTGGTCAAGATAACCGAGTACGACGCCATCATCGCCGCATGTCAGACCGAGATCGCGCATGTGCGGAGCGCGCTGATGCTGCTCACGGCGCCGACCATGGATCTGCATGGCTGGCAGATTCGTCGCAACCTTCGTCCGGGCCACTTTGATTTCCTGTTTACCAAGCATTTCCCGCTCGCGCCTTGTGCGGAGCAATACGCCGACACAACGTGGCGTGTGATGACGAGTCTCAAGCGAATCAAGGAGTTGCAGCCCACGGTGGTGCTGCCTCAGATCGTGCAGGTCGTGGACCCATTCACGTTCGTGGTGCACCGTCGGGTCAAGCACTCGAGCGTGAACCGTGTGACCTGCGCGACGCTGCTCTTGTTCAAGCGTGCATTGCAGCCGCCCGCGCGCGGGTTTGTGATCGGCTGGAAGTCGCTGACACCACCGTCTCCGCAGGTGCTGGGGAACATCCTCGCACCGGGTGTCGACGGGCTGGAACCATCGTGGGTTGAGCTCTTTGAATGGCTCATCTTTGATGAATCCGCAGCAATGACTGGAAGCCACACGGGAGAAGGATGCACCGTGACGTATGGTGGTCATGTGGGCCACCCGAATCGACAATACTTGCAGTTCTTGAGCACCGAGCTCATGGCGTGTGCGTGTCGATGGGAATGTGCTGTCACTGGGGCGGTGCTGTTTGGAGTCAATGAAACTGCGAACTAATTTAGTCGTGGTGAACATGTGTATTGACCATTTCCGAGGTGTAGTCAGCGGGTGTGAGTAGCCCTTGGAGTCGATAAAACCACAAGGATCTAACCTCAATATCTGTGCTTTCTCGACTGTCAGGCCACGGATGAGAAAATACAGAGGATGATTATCCATCGCCATGGCCCCGGATATGGATGAGAAAGTGTGGCTTGGATGGCTTTGCAGTCACGGTGCAGTGTGAACAAGTGACCAGCTTTTCCAGGGGAACCCATGCCCTGCTTTCAGATGACCAGAGGACGGTCATGTTGGCCAGAAACACCTTCTCGAATTGCGTCACCCGTAGACGAGTGACAGATCATAGTAGATTTCGTAGGCTCGCATCAGGAGAACGGGAACGTTCAACTGCTCTGGCAATTATGGCAATTTTCCGGCGAGGATTGCAAATTGTCCGGAGCCACAATCAGAATCAAAATCAAAAGCACTATCCGCACGGGATCAGGTGAGGTGTCATGCCTTTCATTCAGGCTGAACGGCATTGATGCTCAGCTGATTTCCGCCATTCACCCCCTCAGAGTGTATATTCGTTTTCAAGTGCTTGGAATAGCAGATATATAGTCGCGACTCTTATAACCAATCGACGATAGGATGGCGGGTGCACTCGTTTCTACAGGTTTGACTTTCCATTCCTGGAGTGCTTCTGAACCTTGCGAATCCATCGCTCAAACGTCTGCGCATCGCCGTCATGAGCCTTACCGTCACGCCACCGCCGCTATTATCGGCTGGAATTGAGTGCGATGACCACAAGGACCCCACGCATGCCGCCAACGACGACGGGCAGCGCCAGCTCGAGGACAGGCGGCGCAAGGAGAGAGTGCGCAAGCAGCGCTTCCGCCAGCGGCAGCGCGAGCAGATTGATGCCCAGCGCCAGTTGTTAATGTCTCTCAAGCTTCAGCATCGTGCGCTCTGCGAGGGCCAATCACTTGCCAATGAGACGCATGGATCATCTCTGCCCACACGTTTCTTGGCGCTGGTGGCGGAGATCGAGTCCTTGCGCCGAGGCAACCGGGTCATGCGCGCGCAGCTCACCCAGCATGAGCAATTCCTCTTCCGGATCATGCAGGCCACCAGCGAGAACACCGACACGAGACTGGATTTCAGAGCGTTTGCTACCATGCAGCCGACGTGGGGGCTGCATGACCCAATGGCAAGCGTTCCTACCACGGCACCCGTATTACCGCGAGCCCATGCGTCACGCATGGTCATCGAACGGGCCACGCTGGTCAAGACGTCCGAGTACGATGCCATCATCACAGCCTGTCGAAACGAGATTCCGCACCGACGCGACGCGCTCATTGGCCTCGCAGCGCCGGTCATGGAGATGCAGGGCTGGCAGGTTCGCCGCAAACTGCGCCCCGGTCAGTTGGAGTTTCTATTTCGCAAACACTTTGCATCGGCGTCCAATGCCGAGCAATTCGCCAACCTGACGTGGCGCATGATGCTGAGTCTCAAGACCGTGGCCGTGCTCCAGCCAACGGTGGTGATGCCTCCGATCCTGCAAGTCGTGGACCCGCACACACTGGTGGTGCACCGCCGCGTCAAGCACGAGTACATGCAACGTGTGACCTGTGCGACCGTGCTGCTCTTCAAGCGGCCACTGCCACCACCACACGAAGGGTTTGTGATCTGCTGGAAGTCACTGGCACCGTCTTCCCATGGCGGATTGAACGATATGACGATATCCGACGCCGAGGGCCTGCAGCAATCACTCGTGGACGTCTCTGAGTGGATCATCTTTGATGAATCACTGGTTGCCACCACTGCGGATCCGCACCCCAACGGCGGGTGCACGGTCTCGTTTGGTGGCCACGTAGCCCACCCGAACCGTCAATACCTCGAGTTCATGAGCACCGAGCTCATTGCCTGTGCGTGCCGGTGTGAGCTGGCCGTCACGGGCACTCTGCTGTGTGGAATCAACTAATAGCTGGCGCCGACAGTATACAGTAGTCGTTCGTGCGTGGGCGCTGACCCTCGGCCAGCAAACCTTACACTAATATTTCTACATGACTTATTCGGTTGCTTCATGTCATCTACCTATGAAACCGGCAACCACTATCCGCTACATGTACTGTACCATCTTCTTCGTTTTGCTGTGCCCATGTCGCTAGTTCTCGTAGCTATTGGAATAGCTCGGTGATAAGCTCCTGGACCACGTCATCTTCCACGAGATCCGGCAGAGTCCCTAGCTCCTCCACCGGGAACGCGACGTCTTCGAGATGCAGCCGTGCCTGCAGTTCACCCACCACCTGGTCACCGACATCCGCACCCTCGCCTTGCGTCGGGTTCACCTTTTCTACCAGGTCCGCTGCCACTGGCTCCTCCACCAGCTCCATTGCCCGACTGCCTGCCACTTGATCTTCATCCTCATCGACGGAGCTCGGCAGCACGAACACGGGGCCGACGGTCGCGGCCTCATAGCGCAGGACCATCAAAAAGATCTCAATGGGCCAGTACAAACTCGGTGCACCCTGCGAGGGCACTGTGAACGTGTAGCTGCATTCCACGTCGTCGCCCACGGTGTTCCACGTGCACCAACTGAATTTCTTGAGCCACGACTTGGTTCGCAACTTGTTGCGCCATCCGCTTCCACACGGGGTCTCCTCTTGTTCAACAACGTGATCGGCGTCATCCAGTCGATCCGAGCTCAGTGAGTAAAACACCGCCATGAACCCACGCTCGGTCTGGAAGAGCGTGAGCAGCAGGAGCGTGTGCACCACGACGACCACACCTGTTTCCAGCCCGGTCTCCGGGTCCCGCTCCTGGGTCTCGTATTGCTGGTACATGACCATGTTGTTGGCGTCGATCCATTGCACAGGCTCCGAGTGCATGTGCATATTGCCCGAATACATGCTCGTGATCCCCGCCGGGTCACTAAATACGCGCCACGACCGCATGGCCATGTCATGCGCCGTCATGTTCGGGAACACCTTTTGCAACGAGAACTTGAGCAGTCCGCCCTCGAATACGCGCTTGTCCGACCAGCCACAGATGGTGCCGCCCGTGGTGCTGCAATCCGTCGGGAAGCGATAGCGTTGAATCTCCTGGTACGAGCGCCGCCCAATGGCGTAGCACTCGTCTTTCTGCAGCGGGCGCTTCAGAGTCATGCGAGGCACAGCAGTCGTTTTCGTTTGCGCTCGAGTGCCCGTCCCGCGTGAATACGGCCCATCGCCCATCCAGCCCTCCATCTCGCTGGCGAACCGCATCTTGTCCTCCAGCTGCCGCTGCAATGCGATCTGTTCCTGCTGCAAGGCAGCATGTTCCTCCAGAAGGAGCTGCAGCCGTAACGGTGGCGATTGCGGGAGAGCCAGCTGACCGCTAGCCATTCCGCTGTCGCCACCACCGGCGCTGCCACCACTCGCGGCGCTCGATGGCATCCTCAGTATGTGGCGCTGGTATTGGTCCTCCAACTGCGAGACTCGAGAACGTAGGGACTGCAAGCGCTCGTGCTTCTTATGGTAGGAGCGCTGCGCGCTTAGCCGGTTTTGCTCACGGCGCCGCAGCTTCTTGTCATCCTCCGACGATGATGACGACAACGTGGCTGTTGGCGGTGACGACGGAGTGGACATGGCGACTGGTGCGTCCGTCGAGGAGGAGGAGGAGGGGGG
>JAADWT010000318.1:0-23863 GCA_023336285.1 Pythium grandisporangium
CGTGCTCAATGCAGTACAACGTTCAAGGTCTCCATGAGCACCTGCACCTCCGACTCGTGCCATTCGTACATCTCGTTGCCCAGCGGTGCTCGAGTAAACGGGAAAGGTTCCATCACGGGGGGCATGTGTGCCTCTTGCGGTTCCCGCTTGATGGCTGGGCTCACTGTTTGCTCGTCCGGGCCATCGGACACGGACACGGGCGAATGTGGGGACAATTCTTTGCACGCGTTGATCTGGTCGCGCGTCAGACAGGCATGCATCAGCTGGTCAAAGGACACGCCATCAACGCGGTGATGCGGCCGAGTGACCTTGGTCTTGCGCTTGCGGAGCCCTCGCTGGTGACGCTTGAGCTTTTCCTGGAATTTCTGTGCATGTGACTGCACCTGCTTGATCGAGCGCGTGCCTACATACTCGGTGATGAGGCGCCAGGGCCCATTCGGGTAGAGCGCGGTTGCCTCGAGGAACCGCTCGTGTTCGGATGCTGACCAGTACCCGCTGGAGGATGCGGCGCTCATAGCAGCGTTGGGGCTCACGCTACCACTTCGCGAAGGCATGTCTGAGTGAACAAATAACTCCAACAACTGGGAATTTGATGTCGAAACTTCACGCTGCAGTTTCGGTTGCTACGCAAATTCGAAAGTGACCCCATCCCAACGCCCAACGCCCAGCCCAGCCGCGGGCTGCAAAATATGTTGGGCAAGGGCATCAAATGCGTGTGTCTGATTGCCAATCTTCTGCTCTTGTCCTTGGCTCGCCAGGGCTTGCACTCTTCCACTCTCTCTCTGCCTTTTGCCTCTGCCTAGCCGATCGTTCGTCGGCTTTCTTCGCGCCAATAGTATTGAAGAACATGCGAGAGAGGGCCCATACACCCTTTCTGGTCACTGGTTGCGCTCCCATTTCTGGTCGAGACTGGTGTATGGACTGGAATGGGGCGTCGA
The DNA here is from genome assembly GCA_023336285.1 of Pythium grandisporangium. NCBI lineage: Eukaryota > Oomycota > Peronosporomycetes > Pythiales > Pythiaceae > Pythium > Pythium grandisporangium. The sequence continues at coordinate 939 of JAADWT010000318.1, forward strand.
TCAGCTGGTGGCACAACATCTTTTCCAAACCATAAGAAACGTAGCTGGTTGTGCCACATGGCCGGTGCAAAATAGTTGTCTTGGTTGGCCATGCGGCCGTCAGGAAAAGCGCCAGGACAGGCGACCAGCTGTTGTTGAGGATGTGCGAGTGGAGTGGACATGGCGTAGTATGACTCTGCTGAAATTCTTGTAATCTCGAGGAGTCTGGTCACTTTGGCTACATTTGTGCGATTCACGACACGTTAGTCACAAAACGGGAACACTCGACCTAAAACCATCGGAGATGAAGCGAGGGTATTGAAAAATGGAGGCATCAATAATGTTCGCATCTCAGAACCGTAATGTGTAGCTGGGCTGTGTCGGTTCGCGATGCACTCCGTTTATCTGGAAGGGATGATGTATGACCCCAACATGTAATCGCTCTATGTTTGGCTCTACACTGTACACACTGCAAATTGGGTCGGCTTGTTCACGAGAGCTTACTCAATGCACGATAAATTGCAATCAAGTTCGCTGTGGGACACGCCACAAGATTGCAGACTTCACGGAAGCGCCGCAATCACATATAATTATATCCAATCAGTGGGCACACAAACTTACGATGTAGCAGGTGACTGAATCTACTTACAATTTGTAAAATTTTTAGTAGAAATACCATCGCAACTTGCGATGGTATTTCTTGAAGGGCTGAGGCGTCTCGCGGAGAATCGAATGCACGCTAAATGTAAAAGTGCTTTGATTGAACTCAGGAAACATAGACAACATTCATATCCGTTCGATTGTACACATAGAGAGCTGCATTTCGTGGGACAACGCAAGTTTTTTTTCGTGTGCTCGGTCACCACAAATCCGTGCTGAGGCGTCTTTAAAATTATAGTAAAACCGTTGGTCGTAGTGCAGACTTGCACTTGCAGGTCCACCTATATGGCGAATGTGGAGTGGATCCTACGCTTACAGAAATACCAGGATGCTCTTAGCTCATTTGAGACAGCTAATAGATAGAGCTGTTTTTTCCACCTATCTGGCGAATGTCCCACAAAGGTTTGTAGTGGACATGCCTCAGGTTAAGTGTAGCCCAACACGAGAGATAGCGAGAACTTCCATTACAGTCAGTCCACTATCGACAAAAATTAGCGTCAGTGACACTAATTCATGTCGAATGGGTTGGTGCCTTCTTCCCAGTATTTAGTGTCACTGTAACTAATTATTGTACGACACTAATTTATGTGGAACGAATTTCACTCAGAATGGCTCTAAAAAAGGATGACGCTAAATTCTGAAAATGGATGGAGTTTCTTTCACACACAAATTACTGTCACTGACACTAATTTGGAGTGACACTAATTTTGAACGGACAAAAAATACGGTGACCGGTGCACGGTACTGTATTTTTAGGTGTGGAAAACGTAATAAGCAACTCAGAATGCTTGTGATTATGATATGCTAGCCGCAATCACATAGACTGGTCCCCTTGTGATTCGCACAAGCGCATCCTCAACCCAACAAACAGATGGGTCGAGCGTTCGCTGGAAAATGTGGCTGTTCAAGATGTGCAACGGGAATGGAAGCAGGTCCATGAAAGCATTCACAGCATTCACCCAACACCTACTGTACTGTGCAATACAACGTCAGACCAAGCACTGGAATTCATCTACTATTCCTCACACCACGAGGTGGTTGGTAGCTTATGTCCTGGTTCAGGACGAACTCGCGATCTAGTTTTCCTTGCCATACATGTACATGCAGCTCATACTGCATCATAACCTCGTGTTCTTAAACTTGCTTAGTATCCCCATACATACATACAAGCGTTATTCAAGAATTCAAGGTTGAGACACAGTGTCAACTTGACGCTGTCACAAACTGCACAAAACTCCGCACTCAACATAATTGTGCTTGACGTCGTCATTGCGGAGTTCTGTGCAATTTGTAGCGTTGTAGAGGTTCCTCGCTTCTGCTCTCGTACTGGATACTGTAGTGTATACTTCGAAATAGCATTTACTGAAAATAAGAGAGGTAGGCTTCAACGAGCTGGGCAGTTCCCAATGCGCTCTAACCCAGCACATCACACTGACCACTGACCAGTGGTCACTGTTTTCCACGTGGGACACTCGAGTCATAGAGGTTCTTGCGCACCACGAGCGCGTACCCGCGTGTAATGCACGGGTAGCAGCGGCATGATCAACAGTGTGTGTGTAATCTTGTCCTGCGCCGTTGCCGATCGTCACCATGTCCTCTTCTCCTCCATCGGATGGAATACTGTATCCCTAGCCATTCAAATCAATGGTCATCTCGCTTGCACTAACGCAAAACGTCAAGCAAGCTGCCATCGAACGGACCTAAACAGAAGAGGTCACAATCACAGCACCGCTTTAAATAAATCGACGAGATGGACGAGTTGGGTTCCAATTGCTACGGCACCGGGACGATTTTGGCGTGGAGCATTCGGAGTAAGTTGTATTGCACAATAACGCCCCAGTTTCATAACCGGAACAAGCTATCGCCAATAGCTGTCATGTTCTAGCAACTTGTATTTGCACTGCGGTGTACACTCTCGTTTATAGTCGGTGATACTGGCCAGGTGGTGGTGATTCCAATAGTCGATCTCCACACTTCTCCACACTGCACGCTACTGGATCCATCCTGCAATATATTGATGGCGATATTGTCTATTAGCAGCAGGATTCTTCCTATACAACGCATGCGTGCAGGTAGACGTGTTTAAATGCTGATCGCAAAATTTGCGATCAGCATCTAAGACATTGAGAACCAACATCTGTCGCCAACCAGCTTGGTTAGATTTGATTTTTGCCTTTTGATCATCCGAGTACTTCAATATTCCATGATTCGCTTGCTTGAACATGAATTTGTAGCATGATGCCTTACACAATTCACAATTCTGTAGTAACATTCATGGCACGCACAACAAACCCTTCACATCATTGATGAGGAGTGTTGAATCTTCAACGCAAACCAATACAGTGCAGTGACTCTTACAGCCGTTGTCGTCGTCGCTGTCGTGTCTTCGCTGCTAAAAGCCATCCATGTAGAATCTTGGTCATGACAGCACGTTGATTGCGGGCACAATACTGCACAACCACTGCATCATTGAAGATGTTTGTTCTGCATGTGCCTCTGATGGTTCCTTCAGAGCGAGCACCATGCAATTGCTGATACCCACCCGTCAAGCAGTTCTGTCGTCGCTTCGTGTCTCGATATGCCTTCCATCTTTCAAGGCTGAACCGAAGGCAGCCAGCAGCCAATTTGCCTTGACTGCAACGCACCCAAAATTCCACACGCCACGCAGCCCACATCAGTCTCAATTGGGCAACGCCATGCGCCATCTCTACTTCTCGAAATGCTTCACGTATCAGTGTGTGGCGGCGAAGGCGATCAAAAACCAAGCGCAGGCTTGTTTGGCTTGCCGCTCGGCGGCATCGAGCGCGGAAACTAAACACTTTCCAGGACAGGTAGGCACGTTCACACAGCCTCCGTGCGGCTCGTCGGGAATGCATCGCGATGACGGAGCGAAGCGCAACAAAGTGAATCCACGTGGCCAATGATCGGAATAATGTATCGCGTATCAAACGCGCCTTCATTCGCGCTACTCGAGCTCGGATCCCATGCTGGGCCACGGCATGGCCTCGCCATGACATCAAGCATTTGCGTAAGTGTATTCTGGAGAATTCCTGCCTCCATTCTCTCCGTGCCCTTTTGAGTTGGACAATGACACCCACAAACGCATTCCATGATTTCTTCAGGCACTCGCTGTTAATTCGCGTGACAATATCTCGAACGCAGGTTCGTTGAGAAAATGCTCGCTTCCAAGAGCGGAAAGAACGATCCAGCTGGGTCTTGTGGATGACACACCTGGCTTCGCCGCATTTACGACTGTTATCCACCAAACGGACCCACTGCTCGATTGAGAAACGCTTGAGACGCATGTCGTGTAGTAGTCGTGCTTTCCCTGCTTGTCGTTCGTGTTTTTTTGCGGTACTTACTACGCGCATCCAGCGTGTCACCGTTTGTTTGATGCGGAAATTGACAAGCCGTTGCGTGTTTTGATGGAATGACCGTCTTGTTCTCACCCACGAGTTCCACTGGTTAAAGATTTTCAACTTGATTTTGCATACAAACGTATGAAGAACCTGGAAGGGACGAGTAATCGTGTATGAATAAAGTTGATGAAAGCATGCCACTTGAAGGCGCTGCTCGCTCCAAGCAATCGCTTGGCGATACCGAGATCTGCGGTGCGCATGTACCGCCCATCGCTTAAATGTACGAGTTAAGCGGATGGAAGTGTGAAAACGATGCAATACTTGCCTTGCGCGCGAATAGGAGCTAACTTTAAACCTCCATGCCGTAAAGAAGACCGTGTTCAGAATGCGCTGATCTCTTTTGTGGGCCAATTCTCGCGCCATGTCCTCCAGCCGTTGTCGCCTAGAGACGCGAGTGTTCCACCGATACCAACATTTACGTGTCCGCAAACGCGTTCCAATCAGGTTCAAAACATGTTCGCGGGTAATTCTTCGAGTGAAATCCTGCCAGCGCGCAAATGTTGATATCAATCGATCTTGAGCACTGGTTTTGACCGCGTATTTCCATTTGTTAAAATGGCGCCTTGATTCCCAATAGCAAAGACGAGCGATCACCCTGTTCATCCGAATTTGTATGTTCCTCTTTGTGAAGACGGTACTCAAAACCCATCTTCGTACTTGCAATTTGAGAAAATGCCGATCCGCTTGGGCGCATTTTACCCGCTTGAATAACTGTTGCGTTGCTTTTAATTTCCATTGCTCGAATGTGCAAACCAGTACCCTCCTCCGAAAATGCAAATCACTTTGCTGTTCCGTGTGTCGTCGTTTCTTCAGATTTAGGTGGGAAAGATACCATCGCTTCACCGTCTGTAGTTTGCGACGCATTGCCCACTCAGCATCCACGTAAGCGAGCACCACCCGTTTCATCTTGTGACGTGATACAAACTCTCTCCACTGCGTCCATCGCCATTGAAGAGACCGTTGTCGGGTCTTTCGTTGCAGTTGCCGCACACAAATACGTTGTCGGAACGCAGTTCGCCACTGTGCCCACGCGCAACGATGTATCCGACCCTTTTGAACTAGCCGAGTAACGGTATTGCGTCGATATTGTTCGTATTGCCTTGTCTCCGTATAAACATGCCACTTGTGAGCACATCGCTTTTGTTTCCATGTCAAAAGGCATCGCTCACGCGTCGCAAGATCGGATGAAAATGCGGCCCATTGCCTGAATCCACCGAGAAGAAATCCCTTTTCGATCCCGCTCTGAATACAGTTGAAATAAGTATTGTGTGAGCTCCCCCCAATAACCCACGTCATTCAGATCGATACTAAGCAAAGCTACGGATGATGCTAGCCCGCATGCGCAATCGTGCAATCACTCAATCAAACATCAAATCTACCCTTACAAGAAAAAAGAAGAAGAAAAAAAAAGACCTTACCGTCAGTAAATGCCGAAGAGATTGTCGCTTCGCTATGAACTCCTTCCATTTGTGCACGTGGACTTCCAGTATTTGACTCATACGAAATCGGAGAGCTATAGCTCGCCGCTGTCTTCGCCATCTATTGGCATTCCAAAACAAAATCCAGGATTCAAAGCTCGTGCTCGTAAGCGCACGTATTCTCCACGTTATTGCAACTTGGACGTGTGTACGTGCGTCCACGTAGAGACACCATGCGTCAAACACCCTCATAAAAACATTTCGCGCGTGGAAATGTGCTGCCTTGTCGATGATGATGCGCTGGTGGTGGCAATTCGTCGCATGCGTTACCATCACTCGAAATATACGCCCTTGCATCGCAATCCTCACGTGTTCGTGCAACCTTTTCACTATCTTTTGTCGATCCTTGTACAATAGTATTGCGTTCAGACACCTGCCCACCAATTGTCGCCTTGCCCGCGTGGTAGCGCTACAAATATCACGTGCCACAGTGAAATACCTAAGCCATCGAGTCAGCGAACGCTTCACTATAATCCTGTTATGCACTTGACAGAGCAGCTTTCCAGCGCGAACCAGATGCCATTTGCACCACCAGTATTGGAATGCAGTCTTCGTCACGCGAAGGTGCCATCTCTCCGTAAGTCTCCGTTCAATTCCTTCCTCTAACCGGCAATGATTCTGGTATTGACGCCAACGCCGGAATGCTACCAGACAATATCGTTGGCGTCGGTACGCTTCGGCCAACTGCACGCGCTCGCGAGTCTCGCGCCTTGCCCTTACCACCCTACGCCACGCATTGATCACATGCCTCGTGACCTCTGCATCCGTATGCTCCACTAGTGGACGTGAATGGCGTCGCTTTTTGACAGCAGTTCGCAAGACAGAGATCCCGTTGGTAAAGCGCATCTTGGTTGATTCATCGATCGCGTGGAAGGATTGAGCGCTGCCATCATGCTTACCCCGCGCTGTCATACGTGGCCGTCTTGCATCGCGTTGGCGATGACCCGTCACACGAGGTAGAGAGGCAAGCAGCACCTGCACTTCTTCCCATTGACGCTGCATCGAGCGAATGCCTTGCGCTGGCACTGGTTGTTGCACGAGCGTCGACTCATCCTGATCACGTGCTGGTCCATCTACAGCGCGGCAATTGTTTGCACCGCCATCACCAGCACCTTTCTTCAGCAAGAGCTGTCGCGATTGTCCATTCGCAGTCTTGCAATGAGTGTTTGTATCACGAGGGTGGACGCATCCGTGGTCCCGGTGAAGTGCCGCGCCGAACGAGGCACCGACACGCTCCAGCAGCCGCACATCTTCGCGGAACGACGCGTCCAAGGCAACACGCAGTGTCCAGAGGGCATCGTCCCCACCATCAGCGCTACGCCCGTCGGCTTCCTCGTCCACACACTCGGCACTTGGGGTCTGCATGTGCATATCATTTCTCAACCGCAGCTCCTCCATCTCGTTCGATTGTGTGTCATTTGCTCATTTGCTCAAAAGATCTGGATCCAGATTTGCACTATAATCCAAGCTTCTTTTTTTTTGTTGCGTCCTTTGGAACGAAAATAAAGAAGCACCGTGCGCACTTCTTATTGGAGCAAATCCATTCGCACTCGTCTTTCATTCGCCAACGCAACAGACAACAATAAAACACAAATTACAGATGCAGCAAAGCATTGGTTGTAGTATTATAATAATGTGCAAAAACCTATCCAAAACGAGGTCGAGATGGAGAAACTCAAACACCAACAAAAAAGCCCCGCACCAAGCCAAACCAAGCCAATCATCCACTTGCCCAAATGATCAATGCCGCGCCAGCAGCACAGCCTCAGCTACGCCAGGCGGGAGGGGCTTTCCTCCTTCCTTCTGCTTCTCTCACTTCAGGGCTTCCCTCCCGCTCGTCCTCTATGGCGGGGACGCATCCGCCAAGCTCTCGGCAGCGAAAAGAGCTAAGCTAAGCTAAGCTAAAGCAAGCTGAGACCTCAGGCGTCAGCGCCCTTCGTCACCGCCGCAAAGACACACTTAAAAGCGGATCATACGCTCCAGCATGCGCTTCTTGTCCTCGAGCTCACGAAGCGTGGCCTCCTCGTGGTCCTCCAGCCAGTCACGCGCGTCACGGATCGAGTTCTCCACGTCCGTCTCGCCCTTCTCACGGGCAATCTCAATGGCGCGGTAGATAAACTGCTCCAGCTCGTTACGCGCTTCAATGCGGCGCAACAGCTCAGCGTCATCCTTCTTAAACTTCTCCGCGTCCGAGACCATGCGGTCAATATCATCCTGCGTCAAGCGACCACGGTTGTTCGAGATCTGCGTCTCGGCACGCGCGCCCGTCTTCTTGTCACGCGCCGACACGTTCAAGATGCCGTTCGCGTCAATCTCAAACGTCACCTCGACCTGCGGCTCGCCACGCTTGGCACGTTCAATCCCCGAAATGTTGAACTCACCCAGCTTGTTGTTGGCGTCCACGCAGGCACGCTCACCTTCGTAAATGCACACATCCACCGAGGTCTGGAAGTCCTCCTCGGTCGTGTAGACACGCGTCTTGCGCACGGGGATGGCCGTGTTGCGCTTGATCAGCACCGACATAACCTTGCCCACGGTCTCAATGCCGAGCGACAACGGGGTCACATCCACTAGCAGCAGCGAGTTGGTGGCATCGTTACGGATGCCATCCAGGATGGCACCCTGCACGGCGGCACCGTACGCGACGGCCTCGTCCGGGTTGATCGACTTGGACAGTTCCTTGCCGCCAAAGTTGGCCGACAGCATGGCCTGCACCTTGGGGATACGTGTCGACCCACCGACCAGCACCACCTCCGTGATATCCTCGGGCTTCATGTTGGCATCGGCCAGCACCTTGAGCACAGTCTCGTCACAACGCTTAAACAGCTCTTCACCGAGCGATTCAAACTTGGCACGCGTCAGCGTCGAGCTAAAGTCGACGCCTTCAAAGAGCGAGTCCACCTCCACCGATGCCGACGTCGTGGTCGACAGCATGCGCTTGGCCGACTCACAGGCCGTACGCAGACGACGCATGGCACGCGGCGACGACGACGGGTCCAGGCCCTTGTTCTTGCGCTTGAACTCTTGCAGGAAGTGGTCCACCATGTTGTTGTCAAAGTCTTCACCACCCAAGTGCGTGTCCCCACCGGTCGACTTGACTTCAAAGATGCCATTCTCAATGCTCAGGATCGACACATCAAAGGTACCACCACCCAAATCAAAGATGAGCACGTTCACACCCGACCCAGAGTTACCAGCGTTCGTGTCCAGACCGTACGCGAGCGCGGCAGCCGTGGGCTCGTTAATGATACGCTTCACGTCCAGGCCCGCAATGGCACCGGCATCCTTGGTGGACTGACGCTGCTGGTCGTTAAAGTAGGCCGGCACCGTGACAACAGCCTGCGAGATGGACTGACCGAGGTAGGCCTCCGCCGTCTCCTTCATGCGCGTCAGCACCATGGACGAGATCTCCTCGGGCGTGAAGCGCTTGTTCTCACCCTTGAACTCGACTTCAATCAAAATCTTGTTCGAGTCACCCTCCACAATCTTGAATGGGAAATGGGCGGCATCCTTCTTGACCACTTCATCGCTAAAGTTGCGGCCAATGATACGCTTGGCGTCAAAGACCGTGTTGACCGGGTTGGACGCGGCCTGAATCTTGGCGGCTTCACCAATGAGACGTTCCGACTCGTTGAACGCGACCCACGACGGCGTCGTGCGGTTACCTTCGCTGTTGGCGATGATCTCCACCTGGCCATCCTTCCAGACACCAACGCACGAGTACGTGGTGCCCAAATCAATACCAATCACCTCGGAGAAGCCCTTCTCGGCACGCTTAGCACGTTCCTCACGCTCCTTGCGGGCCTTGTTGATCTTGTCCTCAATCTCCATGCGCTTCATCTTGCGCGTGGCCTCGTCCATGTCGACCCCTGAGATTTCTTCCTCCTGCACCTGCAGAGCGGCCTGCGCCTGCGTGATGCCGGCCTGCAGCTGCTTGTTGCCCTTGTCCAACGTCAGGCCCTGCGCGTAGGCCGACACGGCCTTGGCATAGTTCTTGACGTAAAAGTGGGCGGCGCCCAGACGCGCGTACCCCTTGGCAAACTTCTCATCAATCTCAATGCACTTCTTGGCATCCTGAAGCGCCGGCGTGGCCTGGCCGGCACTGAGGTAGGCCGCCGACCGGTTCGAGTAGTAAATCACATTGGAGGGCTCGTACGAGATGGCCGTGGTGAACTCCTTGATGGCCGCGGCATGGTCACCGGCACCAAACGCGGCGTTACCGCGCTCCTTGGCCTCGGCGCCGAGCTTGGCGCGCTCCTCGGGGGCGACGCCAGCGTACTGGTCCTTCTTCGTGTTACGCGTACGGCGCTTGGGGGCCATGGCTGCTCTGGTGCCTCTTTTGCTGCGGTTGGTGCTACGCGCCGACTTTGAGAATGTCAGCACCGGCGAGGGGAGCGCAGCGGAGCGGAGCGGTGGGGAGCGGAGGGGAGCCTGGAGAGGTTGACGGAAAACCTCGATAGGGCGGGGCCAATAGCGAAAGCAAGCGAAAGCGAGCCACGAGGTGGCTGGCTGGCACGGACGGACGGAAGGAGGAGCAAGAAAAGGGGGACGTTGGCTCACCTTGCGCGGGATTGATGGCCACGCGGTATGGCTCCACGTCGTCCCCCTGATACAGCAATTGCACGCAGTCTGGTTGCATGTTGAAGGGGAGACGCCGTGATCCGCTGTCTGGTTACAGTGCGAATTGGGTGGTCACCACTGCTCTACGGGCTCTGCCGCTGTGGTCCAGTGGTTGCCTGCAGTCGGGCTTTGATGCGCATCCTTCCTGGATCTCTTAGCAGGGGGTAGGGTAGCGGAATACCGGTTTTTGGATAGGGCCGTGAGGTTTTTTCCAACGAGATTTTGCATCTAGTGTGGTCCACACTACATGGTCGCGTGGACGAAAGAGCCAAGTCTGGGGAGCAGCAGATCCGACTATCATCATGAGCGGTGGCGGTGGTAGTGGCGATGGCGTCAATGCTAGCGAAGGAGGCGCGGCGGGCAAGCTGGACGTCAAGTATGCGCAGTACCAGGGCGAGAAGCAGCTGGCGGAGTTGGTGAAGCTGATCGACAAGGACCTCTCGGAGCCATATTCCATCTTCACGTACCGGTACTTCCTCTACAACTGGCCTGAGCTCTGCGTGCTGGCGCGCATCAACCACAAGGTTGTCGGTGTGATCGTGTGCCGCCTCGAGCAGCTGGGCGCGACGAGCGAGCCTGCGCCCTTAGTATCAGCCCCCGCGGTGGCAACGCTCACACAAGAGGGTGATGAAGGTGGTGATGGCGCCACGCCCATGCCGATGCCCTCGGCGCGCTGGCGTGGCTACATCGCCATGCTGGCCGTGGACAAGAAGAACCGCAAGCAGGGCATTGGCTCGCAGCTTGTGCGCCGCGCAATCGACCTCATGGTGGCCAAGAACTGCGACGAAGTCATGCTCGAGACCGAGATCGCCAACAAGGGCGCCATCCGCTTGTATGAGAACCTCGGATTTGTGCGCGATGAGCGGCTCGTGCGCTACTATTTAAACGGCGGCGATGCCTTCCGCCTCAAGCTCTGGCTCACGTGAGGACGCTGCTTCTGTACTTCACGTCATAAACAGAGGTCCATCTTTTTCTTTCCTTTTGTGTGTTTTGTTGTCTCTGTGTGGTTGTTTGTATTCTTCCTTCCCTCAGGGGAGCAAGAGGGGAGGAGAGTCCCCTCCCCTTGTTTTCTCTTGTGGCATGGATAATAATCACGGCAATAGGAGCAGAAGCGTGGTGTAACGTTAGATAAAATGGAACGACGTGCCGCTGGCGTTCATCTCTAGGACATCCAGACGCTGGTAGAACTGCACGCAGGCCTTGAGCTGGTACTGCGTGTACCCCTTACGGAGCACCACGGGCTCAATCTCGCTCAGCGAGATGGACTGACGGCCGCGTTCAGTGGAGTAATCCAGAATGAGGCGGTAGATCTTGGACGTGGCGTCACTGGCGCCTCCACTCACTGCGCCGCTGCCGGCCCCCGAGCCGGCCCCACCCCCCTTGGCGTCATCCTGATCCGTGAGGGACGCCTTGGACACGTACACGAGTCGGATGGCCTCATCCACGTCCTGGCTGATCACCTCGGTCGAGAACCGCAGGCGGGCCAATGACTGCGACAGCCGCAGGATGCTGAGCAGTTGCCGCGCCGTCATGGCGGTCTGCGCGTGGTTGGAGTTCCCGGGCGCCGCTCCACCGCCCATGGCTCCGCCTCCATTGCCGTAGCCATAGCTGCTGCTGCCACCTTGATGGCCGTAGCGTTGCAGCCGCGCGTGCTCGGTCGCATCCTGCTGGCGCAGTGACACGTAGGCCTCCACAATGTAGCTGCAGAGATGTTCCGGGATCGTGGGCTCGTACTGCTTGGCGATCGCGATAAAGTAGCGCAACACCTCGGGGCGCACGGGTTCGAAACTCATGTCCGGGTTCCGCGCAAAGCGATGCACGAATGTGACATGGCGAGCCAGCGCCTCGTCCTTGTCGTAGTTGGCCACGTCCAAGATCAGGAACAGTAAGTCAAAGCGAGACAGCAGGGCGTTGGGCAGATTGATATTCTCCGAGGCGCTGAGCCGCTTGTTGTAGCGCCCGTAGATCGGGTTGGCTGCGGCCAGCACCGAGGTGCGCGCGTTCAGGGTCGTGGTGATCCCCGCCTTGGCGATACTCACGGTTTGCTGCTCCATGACTTCGTGGATCGCCGTGCGGTCCCCCTCCTCCATCTTGTCAAACTCATCAATCGCACAAATGCCGCGGTCCGCCAGCACGAGCGCGCCGCCCTCAAGCGTCATTTCGCGGGTCATGGCGTCTCGCACCACAGCGGCCGTGAGTCCGACACCTGAACTGCCTTTGCCCGTTGTGTACACCCCACGCGGCGCCACCGTCGCGATATGCTTGAGCAGCTGGGACTTGGCCACCCCTGGGTCCCCCATGAGCAGGATGTTGAGGTCACCACGCAGCTTCATGCCTTCGTCCATGCGCTTGGTCACACCCCCAATCATGAGCAGCAGCAGCGCCTTCTTGACATCCTCGTGCCCATAAATCTCGGGTGCAATCGATTGCGACAGCATCTCGTACACGTCGCCGCGCTCCTGCAGTGCCAGCACGGCGTTCTCCATTGCCTCACTTGACTCCATGGCTGAGTACCGCTTCTTGTCGTTGGCTACGTCCGTGGCCTCAAGGTACGTCTCGGTGATCAGCCCCATCTGCATTTGCCGCTGTGCCGAGTACGGCAACGGCAGGAAGACGCCACAGATCGTCACAATCGCGCCCGGTTCACATGTCCGCGTGAGTTCACCGCGCAGGTACACGGTGAGCGCGCGTGGGATGTGGCCCATGGGCACCTGGTCGGGTAGCTCCTGGAACTTGATCTCCTGGTACTTGTCAAATTTACTGGCCTTGGTCTGCAGCAGGAGGCGCCCACGTGCGCGGTTTGTCTGGCAGCGTTCGCTCGGGCACACCACGAGCGGTGTGAACTGCCGCGCGTTCACCTCCTGGTATACCTCGTACGCGCAGGCCTCGCACGTGTACGTGGCCACAGTCAGGAGCGGTTTGACGTTGGAGACGCGCGTGACCATGCCCTTGATGCGCACGAGACTGCCCACTTGGCTGGCTCGCACGTCTCGGATGGGCACGGCACGTGTCTTGACGCCCGGCACGAGGCGCACTTCAAAGCGCCGCATGAGTGCGGGTGGGAACACATGGGCGGCGTCGGGGGTAGCGGTCGGTTGCTGTTGCTGCTGTTGCTGGCTGTCGGTGTCTCCACCGGCTGACGGCAGCTGCTGCGCCAGTTCCTGCGCGCGGTGCACGCGAAGCACGTCCAGCACGTCCTCCGAGGTCGAAATGTCTCGCGTCGGGGGCGGCAGCGCCTCGTCGATAGCCTCGGCGAAGAGAGACATGTAGCGCCGTGTGTTGCGCGCAATGCGACGCACAAACGTGTCGTCGTTCTCGAACTGTAAGGGAGGCAGGAAGAAGAGGGCATCATTAACAGGGGGAGGTCAGTTCTACTGGTCACCGCGTCACCCACTAGATCGCATCGCTCCTAACTAACTGGGGATGAGCCGCTGCATCAACACGTACAATTTGAATATCGTCCAGCGCAATGGGCACGGAGGTGCGCTCTCGGTTGGCGACCTCTTGCTGGTCATGGAGGCAACAATCAAGGGCGAGAATGCGCACAGAAGCACATCATACAGAGAGAGAGTGAGTGAGAGAGTGAATGCGACGGTCACGTGCTTTGTACAGAAGCGCATGGTCCATGAGAAAGGATGCAATCCGTACCAGCATGCGGACATACTTAGGCCCCGCGCCGGGCTCGTCCAAGTTGGACTCGAACGACGCCAGGAACGCCGTGCATTTTGCTGTCCACACACACATACATAAAGAGAGAATCCCCCAATTGGTGAGCGCATTGCGGTCGCGTCTGCATGCGCAACTGCGCCATGGTCATACTTTTTTCTTCGTGGTAGTTGACCCCGGAGCCAGCGCCGGAGACATCGCGATCGCCACTGCCGGGCGCGCCCGCCACGGCAGCACCGCCGCTGAAACTGGACTGGGACGACCGCATGCCGCCACTGAAGCCACCACCGCCACCAAAGCCCCCGCCGCCGCCGCCTCCAAAGCGCGATCCGGTCGCCGTCGACGCCATGATTGGAGCTGGTTGGCGCTCTTTTCCCGCGTAAAACAGGCAATTACATGCAGCGCGCCTAAGGAGTGCGTGTGGGTGGATAGGGCGCGTGATACCAACCAATAAGCGTTCGTAAGGGGATATAGTTTTAGCCAATCATGTAAGCGTGTCGTTTCGAGGTCAGGTTGATAAAGTAATACAAGAGTAGTAGAACCTGGTGAAGGGCTCACTTCAAGTTACTACTTTGATGGACGATGGGGAAGAAATGTTGGTTGCACTCTTGACAGTGCATGGACCAAGCGCGCAGTCCAGCGGGGGGGGGAGGGCGACTACTCGATTGCTGCGGGCTTCTCGAACGCAGTGGGTGGAGAGTAACCTTGCAAGAGCACTGGCTGCTGCGGATTACAAGGAACGAACGCACCCATCGTGCCCGCGGGAGGACAATCTCGTGCCGTGAACGTGTCGCCTAGATGTCCACCTCGTTCTTGAGGCACTTGCTCGGTTTTATTGAAACACGTTCGAATGGCCGATAAATGGTTTCCGCCACTGGTGACGGAGCACAATACCTGCACCTCGTGTGTGTAAAGCGCCTTGATCTTCGCCACGCTTGTGGTTCCTACTGCATCGCGCCTCCATGCAATTCGATCCGGAGAGAGTGCCGGTGGTGTCGCCCAGGCATTGATCTGTCGTGTGGCGGTCTTCACCGCGTCGGCTACACGAAGAGTAGCCTCGAAGTAATGAGTTGCAGCTTTGTCGTAGTCGAAGCCAAAGGCAGCAAAACATAGGCCATGCTTCTGGAACTCGTGATTGTAGATCTCGCAGAGAGTGTCGTAGGTCGATACCTGCGTGGCGTCAACCCACTGTGCCCCCATTCGCGTCAGCAGCTCTGCGTTGTGCGTGGCGAAGCGGGCTGCATCGAATGAATGGTTTGGGATCGTCGTGGAAACGCTGCAGCATGCCGGATGGCTGCCGTCGTTATTGTTGGGCCACAGGCCATGAAGTGTGAGCTCGTTCTTGACTCGTGCAGTGCGACACTGAATTCCATTGGGCAGCGGGTTCACATTTTGATGCGACACCGTCGGGTCCACACCATGCAATAGATCACGGCAAAACTGGGGCACAAAGAGCTGTTCCAGCAGGACGAAATCGTAGTCGCCCGGAGCGTACGCACTCGTGGCCGACGCACAAATATCCACGCATTGCGTCCGATGTGAAGCTGGTACCCAGCCGCCGGGGTAGTCGATAGCATGCCCGGGTGATGGTGTAAGGAAAGCAGCCAACACGTAGGCGGTCTCAACCAAGCGAGGTTTCATATTGGCGGTAGGATGTCCAACTACCGATCTGTTTGATCCATTTTCCATGAAAGAGAGGGTGGCAGGTATACGGCCCCGGAACCAGTATACGCTTCACTGGATCCGGATGAAGGCGACGTCCATATTGAAGCTGGAAAGCCCTCCGTGATGCATATCCGGATACATTCCATGTTCGACCACGAGTCGTGGTCGCTTGGTCGTGGTCCACGACCAAGCGCTGTCCAAAACTCCAAAATAACCTAGGATACAGTACCATTCGCTGGGACTGTATTACTTCATACCCACAGCGCTGAACCGCCTTGTAATTGGAATTTTGGGTGATTGGCTTGGTTTGGTTTGGTTTGGTTTGGTAGGAGTGACCAGTTAACCGCATTCCTGGTGGAAACAAGGACGCAGACTGCGTCTGCCAAAAAAGTTGCCAATAGACGCGTGTAAAAGCACGCACGTGGGAAAGCCGCAATTTGGGTCCATTCGCGTGGTCTCGGGGAAAAACCTGTTTGGGTCATGAACTCCAGTTAACTGAACTCACGTCCGTTCCATATCAGAGTCAGCAATTATATCAGTATGCAAGCTGTATTTATTGGGAAATACCTCGAATGGACCCACCCAATCCATCTGAACAACTATAATAAATTATTTCCAGCGCCTCTCCACGCGATAGCTACCCCCGTGGTATCCAAACGGATCCGATCAGAATCGACCGCGCCAAGGCGAGTGCAATGCCATGCGGTGATGAACAGGCCAAATATAATGACCTCGTCGCCAGTTCCAAGTTGGAAGGCGTGGTTGCAACTCCCAACCACTGGTTGGGAGTTGCAACCACTGCATTTCGTCGGGTCCATTAAAATGAGTTTTGGTAGGTACATTCGTTTTTATAGGGACGCATCATTGAAATACGAACACCTGGACTCCTACGTGTGCATCGCACACACAAGGGAGGTGTTTTCCAGATGACGCGACTGCGCTGCTACTAGGTGCGTAACGGTACTAAACCATCTGCAGTGTCGCATGGATGTTCACACTTGGCACGCGTGGTGAGAAGCGACGAATGCCTCCCATACTCCTTCACTTGCATCCAGTACGCACCACCAAAACGATTTTGCCCAGAAAACGAGAGTCTAACAGAGTGCTCCTCGTCACATTCATTTCATCGGGGTATTAACATGTGCAGTATCCGTTTTCCTGCAATCGCTACGGCACAGGAGAGAAGGCCCTTGATCAGCGAACCCCCCCACTATATCAATTGACACTGGATTAGCACGTGTAGGGGGTCTCATATATGTATTGGATTCCGTAACCGGTCAGGTGGCTTTGGTGGAAATGAACTCAAGGTATTAAAACTATCGGCTTTATCAGGGTATTCTATATTGAGGATCTTCTGAGTACGTGTACTGTACACTCTGTTTCTACTCGACCAAAGTCGGCCCTCCGCCATCTGGTACGCGTTACTTTCCCGTTGCGTGAAAATCCGTCCAGCACCCATGAGCTCATCAAGCGGGTTGGATGCAGCACGCACGAGGGCAGGCGGCGACGGAGATGGAGGCCGCCTCGCCCATCCACTGCCGCCCGCCCGCCCGCCCGCCGCGGCGACTGGCCAGGCCCGCCCATTGGGCAAGTCGCGTGATCGCTCGTGCGCTCTTTCATTAGCCGTTGCCCGGCCGTGTTGCATGTCGCTCTCGACTGTCTGTCTGTCTGTCTGTCTGTGTATCGCTCTGTTCCTCCCACCGCATTGCAGCAAACGCGTTGGCTTGGGCAGTGTGACCGTCGACCACATTGCGTTGCTCGTATTGGCTTATCATGACGCGCTTCACGCGCAGCTCCACGGCCAAGGCGTCGGGCAGTGGTGGCGACACGCCTGTCGCGCTTCTCGAGGAACCAAGCACTCGTCGATCCCAGGGCCAGGCGCCACCACCACCGCTGACGACGGCCACGACCACGACCGTGCCATCTCCGGCGCTGTCGCCATTAACGCCCGCGACGCTCACGCCCTCGAGGTCCCCCGTGTATCACGTGCTGCCCACGCCCATCCTAGCGGGCGAGGGCAATACGCCGGTCGTCACGGCCACGGCGATCGCTGTCATGGCCTCGGCGTCCTCCTCCTCCGTCAGCACCACCAGCAAGCCCAGTCTGGGCCTGAGTCAAAGCGATTACTACCGCGCCAGCGCGCTCTACGGCGAGGACACGTCCTTCTCCACGGGCCAGCGGCTTACGAGTACGACCGGGTACGCGTACAACGATCTCTACAGCAGTCGACGCTACGACAACCGTCGCCAGGTGGCCGCGCAACTAGTGGGCGCGCTGCAACCAGGAGGTGCCGTCAACCTGTTGGCGCGCGAAAACATTGGGCTCCTGCTCAACTACATGGCCGTGGGCATCTTCAACGGCGCCATGCCCTCCCTCGTGTACCCGCTTTTCAAGATCTACCTCAACCTCGAAGGGTACCAGTCCAATGCCACCAGCGCGCTGTTGAATTTCGCGTGGTATCTCAAGTTCCCACTGGGCTTGCTCTCTGATTCTGTGCCCATCTGTGGCTACCGACGCAAGCCGTACATCTACATGGGCTGGACCCTGCTCGTGGTCATCATGGCGCTCCTGACCTGCGCGCCCACCGTGAAGCCATACAAGAGCGCGCGCGATGGCGAGATCGTGAACGTGGATGCTCATACGGAAACCCCTGGCATCGTGGTGCCGCTCATGCTGGCCTCCATTGGCTACCTCATGGCGGACGTGGCGTGTGACGGCATCATGGTCGAATATGCGCAGCGCGAGGGCGAGGCGAGGCGTGGGCACACACAGACCATGGTCTATGGGGCACGGTTCACGGCTGAGCTCTTTGGCACGCTTCTGGTCGCGCTTGGGCTCAACAGTGAGGAATATGGCGGAGATTTCTCGTTTGCTCTGCCCCTGGGCATGCTGTTTGGCATACTCATGGGCGTCGGCATCTTGGCATTGGCAGCGACCACGTGGTGTCTGCGGGATGAACACGTGGATAGGGGGTTGTACTCGATTCAGGTGCAGATGCGTGGCATCTGGCGCATCATGCGACACCGTGCGACCTGGCAGATCACCGTGTATGGGTTCCTGCAGTTTTTCACGTTTGGATTTGATGTGAGTCCGTCCAATACGATCAATGAAGTGTGGCTGGAGATGGACCCGATCTACAAGAGCATGTTTTACTGCCTCAACTCGGGCGTCTACGCGTTGGCGACCTACATGATGCGTAACTACCTGCTCAACACGGACTGGCGATCGATCATGCTGGTCTCGGTGCTGGCTGGCATCGTGATTGGGCTGCCCTGTGTGCTGGTGACGGTCTTTGACATCTACCGGAACCAGTTTTTCTACCTGGCCAAGGACCAGGCCGTCGGGTTCTTTGATGCATTGGCTATGATGGTGCGCCTCGTGGTGATCGTCGAGATCGCCGAGCCTGGCCTTGAGAGCTCCACGTACTCGCTCATCACGACCGTGTTCAACCTCGCGATCCCCATCATGACGGCCACGTCCAATCTTATTGGCTCGGCGTTTGACGTCTACGACAGTGACATGGAGCGTGATACGCCATCCGTGCGCTGGCAGGTAGCCATCGGCTTCTTTGTCATGTACGGGCTACGGCTCACCATCAATCTGGCCATCCTGCCCCTATTGCCACGCCAGAAGATGCACGCGCGCCAACTCAAGATGTATCGACGTTCCAACAAGTACGTGGGTGTAGCGCTTTTCTCGTTCTTTGGCGCCGTCTTCGTTGCGTCACTGGCGTCCAACTTCCTGGCCATCCTCGAGTCCACGGCGTGTATGCGATTCGCTGGTGGCCATGGGTGCTGAAGCGACAGCACCCATCTTCTTTTGGATGTCTCCTTTTTTTTATTGTCCAGTTCTCGTACTACGAGCGTTGGAAGAAAAGATGGCACGACCGTCACCGTGCCATCACCATCTCGTGTCGGATGTAGGACGGGCATACCTGTCATACCCATGTAAGCTTAGCAAGATCGTACTGTAGTAACTCTCTCATATTTAGTGATTCGTTTGGTGTTGTACGTGGTAGTAGTTACCGCCGACTGTCATTTGTTCAGTTCCGCTGTTGCCTTCCATGGTAGTTCCATGGAAGGCGACTTGTAGAGCAGTTGCAGTTGTCTCCATGATCATTGTGCAATGCATACAAAGCGAGTTGATTGGGTTATTTTCCCACAATCATGACCTTCTGCTATGGCATCCGCATAGTAATATGAATGGAATTGGACGGTGGTGGTGGTGAATCAGCAATCTCATGTAGAAATTTGCTCCTCCAGATGCAAACGCGCACGCGTTTGTTTCACAGTCAGGAAGCGTAGTAAAGGTAGCATCATCTTCAAGGCACCAAATTGAATCGGAACATCTGCGTATCGTACATACAGAGCGAAGAGCGCACACGTATAGCCACGTACTCGTTCACGCACATACACCGGATTATCATCGGTAGCAGCTACACGTATTTGCCTCTCCTACTGAAAAAAACAAAACAGGAGTGGACATGCCCATGAGCGCGCGTGACTCGAAACGGCTTGGAATGAGTGGTGGTGAAGGCCAAATGCACTCTGCCCCCCATTATACTAACCGGTAATACTGGTCCTGAAACTGGTAAATTCATGCGTAGAGTTGACACTGTAGCCACTGTCACGTACAAATGGGTACAATTTCGTGAGATGGGCAAGCGATCCATTGCTGGCTGACGGTCACTTCCTCCTCTCCTCTTCTCTCATCGTAATGACGCATTCATTACCCACAACGGTCCATGTAAACGGGAATATGATCATCAGCGTGTTGCTATTATAAAGTTAAGGAATAGTTACGTAAGTAAAGAAGGGGGTGGGTGCATGCACGGCAGGACGGTACAGCACCGGCCGGGGCAGGTCCTGGTCGTGCAAATCGTCAAAAAAAGCCCCATAACTCGTCAGTCGAGAGGTTTCGCCATAAACTCACGCCGCTGGGGGTGCAATAAACTCGTTGGCTCGAGTGCATCCCCTCGCCTCCAAGGCGTACTCGCCCTCCACTGTCGTGAGCTGCTTGTGCTTGGTCCGTAGCGCCAACCGTGCGCGCAAGAGCTTGCGCAGCCGCTCGCGGTGCATCCCAATCATGAGGTTCAGTCGTGCACGCCGCAATGCGCGTTGCAGCAGCACGCGCAGCGCCGCCTGGTGGTCACGCATCGCCCTTCTTCGGCGAATCTCGGTCCACGTGTCCTCCAGTGCATCAATGCGCTCCAGACAACGGTCCAGGCGGTGCGCCCATCGACGCCAAGCCTGGTACTCGTCCGCCTTGGCCGGAGCCAGCTTTTTGCGCTGCAAACGCTGCTTCTCCATCTCGGCGGGCCACTCAAACGAGTACCCACAGAGACACGTGACCGTGTCGCAGCCGTCCACCTTGACCAGGGTCACGCGGCATCCGGGGCAATCCAAGACGCATTGATCTTCTTCAAAGTCTCCACAGGCGCCGTCGTGATGGGTCGCGGCCTTGCATTTGAAGCAGACGCGGTAATCACAGCAGTCCGTAAACGTATTGGGGTTCACAAAGAGGTGGTGCAGCAAGAGACACGCACGTCGCTCATCGTCCTCGGTGCGCCAGAGCACGAGGTCCAGCATCTCCTCGGCGTTGGTGCCAAAGCTGTTCATGATGAACTCGTACAGCACCGTCACGGGCTCGCGGTGGAAGCAATAGGCCTGGTACAGTGCGCAGAGTGCCGGTACGAGCACGGCCTGAGCACGCGGCAGCTGGATGGTCTCCGTGGACATGGTCGCCCCCACCTTGGGCAGCATCGTGTAGTCCGGGTTATGGCAGCACGGCGCTTGGAAGCCGCAGCTCTGGCGGCACAGCATCTCGTACTTTTCCAGCACATGCGCGTGCTCCATGCGCCAGGCGTCGGCGTCCTGCGCCATGCCAGCCGCTGTGTGAGCTTCTGCCTGGGTCGGGGCCGGCGTCTCGTCCTCTTCCTCCTCGGCCCCACCCGCTTGCGCTTGCTCTTGCTCTTGCGTGTGTGCTTGCTCCAGTGCCTCTGTCGCTGGCTCTTCTACCACTGCCACCGCCACAGCCACGGCCGCTGGGTCCACGCCACCGACGTACTTGGCCCATTGGCTCTTGTGCAGGGTGACGAGGCACACGGGGCAGCGCATCTTGGGCAGCACGCCCGGGTAGTACGAGTAGACCGTGGCCGTGAGGTGCTGCACCATGCAGGTCGGGCAGATTTCCGCGAGGCACTGCGCGCCACACACGCGGCGCACCATGTCGCGCGAGCCAAACACGTCCATGCAGATCTGGCACACCGCCAGTGGGTGCACCTCCGCGTCCTCCTCGCTCCTGGCGCCATCCTCGCTGCTGCCCAGTGTCAGCGTCAGCGCCACCTCCACGTCTTCCAGCGCAACGTCGGCGTCGCCCTCGGGCTGCTGGGTCGGCTCTTCGGCGTCAGGTTTACCCATCGTGGTCTGGACTTGGCTCGGTATGGGGTGCGTGGCTATGTGGGTGGCCACCTGTGGCGGGTTGTCGAATGCCGAACGTGGACGGTGGGAATGGGGAATGGGGAATGGGGAATGGGGAATGGGGAATGGGGAATGCTGCCTGGAGCTTCCAGCGAATCCCTCGTGGGTTGGAAAGCCGCCCGCAACTTTTCGATTCTGGAAGATCATGTGGAGAAACAGAGTGATGGTCTTTGGAGAACATGACCCACCTGAGTGATGGTGAGCTTTTGGGCCCAGAGAGATTTAATGTGGTTTCTAACTGGTAGAGCCTGAAATCAAATCAAAAGGCGAGGGGTGGGGGATGGGAAATATTCCAAATCCTGTGTAATATGTGTAATACGTAGAGATAATACCAACTTTGACTCCAAATCACCCTCAGCTGTTCAACTTTGACGCCGAATCCAACTACCCCTCAACTCAGGGCCAGTCTTATCAGCTAGGTGGCCTGGTGTATACACAAACACAGACGTTTGATTGGCTGTTCGACAGCTGAGTGTTTTCGAGGGTTAGGGGAAATTAGTGTTCCGAACACCACTTTGCAGTGCGTACACCAGTCCAGAGTGAACGGTGTACGCACTGCAGAGGCGGAATGACGTCGAGGAAGTTTAGTAATATCTCAAACGATCTTTGGCTCAAACGTCGGGGATGTATAGCCACCGTTCCTATATCTGAAGACAAACCGACACATAACACGCAAAATACATTATCAGCTTAAAAGCCAGGCGGCATCTACGCGAGCTACGGGTTTCGGGATGGAAGACGTATCCTTTGGGTCCACGCACGGCCGGGGTGGACACTCAGTCCGGGCACAACACCCTCGCGCGAGCCACATAGGCCTCCATGTCATAGTTCACCGGTCATATTACATGACTCGCTTAAGTTCGCATTGAAGTTCAACTTCCGTTGACGTAATCGTCAACGTGGCAAGACGTGATTGGCTGAACCATCCAGCCAATCAACTGTATATATTTGAGTGTTAC
>JAADWT010000319.1:0-23844 GCA_023336285.1 Pythium grandisporangium
ACTAAGCCAACGCGGTGCGTTGGTGCTGTGCGTGAGCCTTGAGTCCATCGGCGTTGGCGCTGGCGTCGGCGGCAGCGACCGAGAAATCGGTCACACGGGACTTGGAAAAGCTGGCGTACATGCTGTCAAACTGGCGACGAGCGGCCTCTGAGGTGGAAGGCTTGGCGTTCTTGAACGCGGTCTCCAAATGGGACCGAGAAATGACACTACGCAGCAACACAAATGATCCGTGGGGAGTTAGATGCCCCAATTGTGTAAGATTCGGAGAGATTCGAAAGGACGGGCAATCAGTGCTCATAAAGACGACGTACTTTGACTTGGTAGGGTTGCTACCGAGCTTCTCGTGGACCAACTCGAGTTGAGCCGAGTACATGATCTAGATACCCGTCGTATGGCACACCATATTAGGAATTGGCACATGTATCGAAAGCAGAAGAGGTGCATGCTTAGGGACACGTACCGCCTGTAGGTCAGCGCCGGAGAAGAGTCGACTCTTGACAGCTTGCGCAATGTCAGTGAGATAGGCAGATGCATCCTCCGACAGCTCCATGTGTCGCCCCACGGCTCGCAAGATATCCAGTCGCTCCTCTGCATCCGGAAACCCGCAGTACAACGACTTGTCGAGTCGGCCTGGACGCAACAGCGCAGGATCGATCATATCCGGCCGACTTGTAGCAGCCAGCACGTATACACCCTATGTAGGCAGCACCAACGTAGCCCATACAACAAGTTAGCGCAAGAGCGCACAATGAATATGTTTCAAGGGAATCAGATGTGCTAATTTACCTTGCGAGACTCGACACCATCCAGAAATGTCAGCAACTGATTCACGAGACGATCGGTGACGCCGGTGTTGTCTGCACCTCGGCGAGGCGCGATCGAATCAAACTCATCCAAGAAGAGAACAGATGGAGCTGCCGATGCTGCTCGCCCAAAGAGGTCACGAATGGCCTGCTCGCTCGCACCAATGTACTTGTTCAATACCTCGGGGCCCTTGACACTGATAAAGTTTAAGCCGCATTCACTGGCGACAGCACTTGCCAAAAGCGTCTTGCCACATCCGGGCGGTCCATATAGCATCATCCCTGCTGGTAACTTGATCGGTGCCTGATCGTAGAGTTTGCTGTAGCGTGTGGGCAATTCCAGTGTGTCCTTGAGCACGTTGCGCACCGTGCTTAACCCACCAACGTCATCCCAGTGGATCGAACTCTTAAACAGATCAACCCCGACAAGCGCCGTCGGCTGGAACCCATCCAGCGCCTGCGTAAAATCGGTTTGAGTCATGACCATACCGTCCGTGTCCATGGCTTGGCGCTCTTTAGCCAGCCGCAGGAACAACTGGTGAAGCGCACGATCACTCACATTTGTGAGATCGCGAAGGCTATATCCTTCCGTCAAGGATGAAAGAAGACTCATGTCAATAGCTGGGTCCAGGACGACCTGTTCCACGGACGAGTGAGTGGCGGTGCGAAGCTTCAATAGCAGAAGATCGCGGATGATAAATTCCCGTTGCTCAGCATTCGGTGCCATGACCTGATGGAGACGATCAAATAGTCCAGTACAGCGTAAGGTCTTGTGCACACTCTCGGCGGACCTCGATACAGCAATCACCGCTACGCTCTTGTGAAGCATTGCCTCCCCTGCTGTTTCCACGAGACTTCGAGCGCCAAGTTCCACATCCTCCGCTCCAAGGAATTGTTGCTGTGTGCGTTTGTTTGCCAGTTCCTGAAGTTCGTGGTTGACGCGATTTCCAAGTTCGAGTGTGGTATTCCACATTCGAGTTCGGGTGGTTTCCAGTAACGTTACTAAATGCTCGGCAATTCGACGAGATTGTTCATTTGACGGTCCAGCTTGATCCTCTTCTTGTGGTATCAGTGCGTCCAAGTTATCCAGTAGCACAACTGATGGTGCACGCGAGCGGGCATCGTCAAACGCGGCCGTTAGTCGGCTCTTAACGGCCTCCATTTTCAGGCCTCTCAGAGTGCGGCATTCCAATAGAACTGGTGTTGCGGCGGATTTCGGGTCGTTGGCAAGTTCATCACCTAACGCCGCGAGAATAGTCGATTTCCCACTGCCCCGATCACCATGAAGGAGAACTGACCCAGGTGGTTTGACACCGAGCATGACGCGTGCAAGAGCTTCATCACGGAAGAGGATTGTGCTTACAGACTCCAGTGCCAGCTTGTACGCTGGGGCGCTTCGAGCAAGTCTCTGGAGTGCCCCAGCGTATGCGTCAGATGGTGCCATCCGCTGTTGGAACGTATGAAGACGGTGCTGCTGTGGTGGTGACGCGACGGCGCAATCGATTCGAATAGAACGCGGGTTCAAACCATTTCGACCGCCTAAGAGTGTGTATTTAGCGAGCGCGCCCGTCGGTAGATCTGCGTTGGAAAGCTAAGGTCAGTGTGACGCCATCACGGTATTCGAAGATGGAATCGTGGCTGCGTACCTTCCGCCTGGGTCTCCAGTTCATCCAAAACGGGATCAGATTCAAAATCCACTTCGCCGACGAAGGCAGCGGAATGACCATTGGGTGTTTTCATTTCCAGGATAGATCCGTCATGGATCACAGTCACCTCCGAGCGAGCATCGATAGCTGCAATGAAAGATGATATCGATTCGTCTCGTGCTACTGACGCTAATGCATCAGAGGTGGCTTTGATACGAAGAGCGATGACAGGGTACTTTGGAAGGCGAAGCACGCGGAGGTGAATGCTAGCTCGAGATGAAAGAGCCATACTAGACGCAGTAGCATGACTGACCATCACACGGCCACGCGCAACTTGCGGGGAGCACTTGAGGCGCACCACTCCACATCCGATCGATTGTGACGCCGTTGTGGTAGTAGTGTCGGCCACGTTCGAAGCGCTCTCTGTACCACGCGTCGACGAAGCAGCTTCTTCTTTATCCTTCCAGATCGCGACGATGGGTGCTGTTAGGCGAGCTTGACCCGCATCAGATTCAAGCGCACCATCGAGTGCGGCCAGCGTCTCCGGGTGCACCCACACTTCGTCGGCTGGGATTGTAACAGTACGCAATGGCTCTTGAACCTTTAGGACTGGGGATGCCGCATAATAGAATGCGGGGTCCAATGTGGTGCTCTTGGCCAGCGGTTTCCGTTCTTTTGGCGCGACAATCACCTCAGTATTGGGTGAAAGCCGAGCAAATTCCCTTTTTCCCCCCACCAAAACGATACCAAGACACAAGGACACGTGGGCGTAAGACACGTTTTTGGCAAACGCAAAGGACGTAGTCAAGTGATGAGCAGCAGCACGTACATGCCGACAGGAAGAGAAACACGGATGCGGATCACCACGTTCTGGTGAACCAGAATGGGATGAATTTGTTGATCATTGACGACACAAATCTAAGGCGGGAGAGAGAGAGAGAGACGAATATAGGGTGGGTGTGTGAGCGTTATTGCTGATGATGATCGAGAGTGCTGGCACACGAGACCGAGTCCGCCCTACCTGCCGCAGAAATTCTGTTTCCATGAGTCCAGCATGCAGCTGGATAAGTTCCCAATCATCCGGCGTACATGGGTCAACATTCACTTGGCGTGCAAACGGAAGCATGTCAACGACGTGGACTCCAATAAACGATTGAGGTGCGCGAAGGAGATGCTCTTGCTGCACCACACGCACACGGAGGCAGGGATTTGCAACGTCAGTGACCGACTCAATACTCCTTTTGCATCCAACGACGAAATGACCGCAATGCACAGAAGTAGCAATCGCTAGAAGGAGGAAGACAAACAACAATCGTGACAGCCAACAACGAACCAATCCAACGCATCGTGCAAACTCGGCGGATACTTCAAACAAGTCGCTGTGCATACCACGGATATCAAACAGAGAGCAAGCAGACCGTCAGCGCCAATGGCAGCACGCCACATTCTTCAGACCCGCACCATTCCCCATTACTTCAGCGGGAATGCACATGCGCTCGAAAGAATATACCTTCTCATATCGCTGTCGCGCGCAATGCCGCCAATCCACCCGACGCACACGCGCTGCACGTAGCCGTCCATCGTTTCCCACGACAGCTCCAGGATGGTCGATCCGGCGGCCAGGTCAGGCCCGCTCAGGAACGTCTGCACGAATGCGCGTGGCAGGTTGATGAAGCATGACGGCAGGGGCAACAGCACAGGCGCCAGGAACGTGCCGCGAGAAGCCATGGCCGGACGAGCGCGACGAAAGAGATGGCGGCAATAACAGTCCGTGGCAGCGGAGCTTCTTTGGATGTTTAGCGAACATGCACGTCAACACCAACTACCGCACTGTGATACACTCGAATAGAAGACTAATGTACTGCGACCATCACCTGCAGCCGTCACTCTGTTTTCGAACCTACTGTATTAAGACCGGTCGAAACGAAAAAGCGCCCGCGAAGCGACGCGAGCGATGATGGGGAATGGTCATATTGAATTGCTGGTTGACCGGCAGCGAAGCAGGTCAAGCTGATCCCAACACGACTATCAGAGAGATGGAGGGGGGTCCAGGCCTCTCGTAATAATGAAGGTGGCGGCCTTTTCAAAATCTCAACGGATACTTCTTCTTCATCAAATCGATTCGAAACGGGCTTGTTGAACCACTGAAAGACCACGAATGTGTTGTGAGTGTGTGGAGGTGAGGGACGGAGATACGGCAAGCAAACGACGCCTGATTTGCGGGCACACGGACAAAAGAATCGCTGAACGAATAGCGCTGTTTGTTTGGTAATGAATACTGCACGGCTCCGGAAGCATAAGAAGTCGTACCAGAGGCGATGGGAGAGCACTTTTGGCAAGCATCGCGCGGTGCGCTGGCATCCGAAAAGTGTGTTGGAACTGTTGCGCAAGGAGGGCAAACCACTGGTTCTTTTGGTCGCGATAGGCGCTTGTTGTACGTTTTCTTGATGTCATCGTCTCTGCTCTTTGATGCGGCGGCCCTCCGTGCTCATGCTCCTATTTGTTTAGCTTCTGTGCTAGATTATTTTATCGAGACTGGCGTGATCGGGCTCGGGCAACTACGCCACATGATTCTAGAGATGCTCGTCTTCCAGAAATCGTCGACCCTTCAGTTTATAGCGTGGAGCGCGCTCACCATTGTGATCGCCGTGTTGGCCGTGCTGTGGACCCGGGTCGTGGACCCTGTCGCGGCCGGGTCGGGGATTCCAGAGATGAAGACGATCATCTCCTGTGATCTGCGCTCGGAGGCCGATGATCTGCTGGGGGCGCGCACCTTGTTGTCCAAGTCGGTCGGACTTACACTGGCCATGGGCAGTGGTGTCTCCGTCGGCAAGGAAGGTCCGTTTGTGCACATCGCATCCATTGTGGCGCACCGACTGATGAAGCACGTTGGTTTTTTTCAACGCATTTATCGAAACGACACGCTTCGCCGGCACATGTATAATGCGGCGTGCGCCGTGGGTGTGGCCTCCACCTTTCGGGCACCCATCGGTGGAGTGCTCTTCGCGATTGAGGTGACCAGCACGGTCTTCATGGTCACAGTGCGTAGCTGAATGACTTAAACTCGCTGCTGGTTTGTGGAATGTGTACGTTCTTACATTCACGGTATTAATCTTCCACCACTCTTTGTTTTGACGTATTCCCATCCTAGAACTACTGGCGGGCCTTCATCGCCTCAATCAGTGGCTCCATCACGCGTCAGTTGATTAGCACGATTCGGGAGACCGAGGTGGAAGCCTTCCGTCCATTGTTCCCGACCCAGTTTCAGGCGCACTCGTTTTCGTGCATCGAGTTCATCGCCTTTGCCCTCCTCGGTATGCTTATGGGCATCGCTGGTGCCGCCTACGTCTCGCTTTCCGGCATATTCAAGCGCTGGTGGAAACGCAACACTGGGGAATACCCGTTCCTTGCGGCATTGGTAATGTTAGTCTTGACCTGCTTGTTGCTGTTTCTACCGGGGCCATTTACACACCTCTCCTTTAGCGCCACGATCCGCGATCTCTGTTCGCCCAAGGAAGCGCTACCTTCTCAGTGGCGACTGGACTCCATCTCCATCTTTGTCGTGCTCCCGCTTGCCGCGCTTTGTCGACTTGTGGCCACTACCTTCTCTACCTCGATCCCATTCCCCGCCGGTGATTTCATCCCCGTCTTCGTGGCCGGTAACGCGCTCGGTCGTCTCTATGGTGAAGTATTGGCGGTCTGTTTCCCACACAGCGGTATTGTACCAGGAGGATATGCGCTCGTCGCTGGCGCCGCCATGGTAGGGTCAGCTACCCACACCGTCTCCGTCGCAGGTTCGTGCAACTTCCAATACTGTGTGCTTGCAAAGGAAGGGGATGAGGATCGTCTGATAGAAACGAGATCACATTGACTTATGTGTAAATCACCCCCGTACATGGAAATAGTCATCGCGATGGAGTTTACGGGCCAGTTTGTCTACATGACGCCGTTGATTCTCGCCGTGCTCGTGGCGTCGGGCACCGGCTCGGCGCTCAGTGTGTCTCTATATGAAAGCGTTATCATCCAGAAAGGGTTGACATACCTACCACTGATCCGTGTGAACCAGCTGCAGGGCATTAGGGCGTGCGACGTCATGAGTGAGACCGATGCCCTGTTGCTGCCCATGGAGACGACGCTGCTGTATATCCATGAACTTTTGAGGAGCTACCCACGAACGGAGTGCTTCCCAGTGGTGGATAGCGAGGTGGAACGAATGTTCCTGGGCTGTGCGCGTCGAGATGCGTTGCTGAAACTGCTCGAGAGGAAGCGAGAACAGAGGACGACCGCCACGAATGATTCCAGCAGCAGCACGCTCATGACCACGATGGATGCCAAGGAAGATGAGCTACGTGTCGCTCAACAGGAACTGGAACAAGAACAGGAACAAGAACAAGAACAAGAACAGGAAAATGAAAGGAAACAGGATCCGTCGATGACAAACGATAACCAACAATGCGCTGGACCAGAGCTTCCACCCAAGAGTGACGAACAAGACGTAAGAACGGTTGCTGCACCGTCAGGGTCACCTCCCGTTCTCCAGCTGAGACCACGCGCGATGTCAGGAGACGCCACTGGTCCACACCACGACTCAGTGGTTACGGGAAACCAAGCCGAAGTGTCCAGGAACGAGGACATGAGTGATGCCATCACATTGGGTACCTGCCCTTTGTTTGCGATCGACTCGTCCGTGTTGCAGGTGGACGCGGACGCGCCCGTGGAGACTGTGTACCTCCTGTTTGAGATGATGAAAATCTCGTACGTCTGGGTCACGCACCGCGGCAAGCTGCAGGGGCTCATTAGGCGCAAGTTCTTGCACGCACAGATCGCATCGCTGCGTTCGCGTACCAATCCGTCTGTAACAGACACCCCTGTATGAATGCTCCAGCACCTACCTCCAACGCGCCTCGTCATATGTACGCAGACAACCAGCAGAAGTCGGCGCGAATGAAGCCATCTCAGGTGTAGTTAGTGTACCGTGGTGATGATGATGATACACCATATGTCAGATGGTATCCATCCTTTTTCGTGTATGTATCCGCACGATACCATTGAGTAGCCAGCCAAGGCTCTATTTTTTTTCTTCTTCTTCTGTTCTTCTTTTTTTGTTTCTTTTTTCTATGTGATTCATTTCAGTTTCAGGTGGGTGCCTGTCACTTCTAGCGAAAATCACGGAGATGGACTCCGTGGTTTTCGCTAAAATGAATCTTGTTGCCATGGAGCAAACACAGCCACCATCAGAGAGAGAGAGAGATGCATAAGATGAGAAGAAGAGAGCAGTGAACTGGCGACGTCATGCTGGTTTATGACACGTGAAGGAAGGCTCCAGTTTTCTCACTGTCCACAAGATTCCATCATGTTGACCCACTCACCCAAGAAAGCCAACAACAGAATCCAGTGACAATGGCAAATAACAAAAAAAATAACAAGCGCGATTGCAACCTCGCATCTTGAAACA
Organism: Pythium grandisporangium; assembly: GCA_023336285.1. Classification (NCBI taxonomy): domain Eukaryota; phylum Oomycota; class Peronosporomycetes; order Pythiales; family Pythiaceae; genus Pythium; species Pythium grandisporangium. The sequence goes on from JAADWT010000319.1 coordinate 7,905, forward strand.
GTCTTGTTGCTGAACTGTTAGCTCCTCCTTCCCAAAAAAAAAAATACTTCAAAGAAACTGCCGCGGTTCGCCTCATCGCATCTGGCCTTGCCTCCTCCACCTATAACTGAGCCTCTGTGAAAGAAAGAAAATACGCCGAAAATAGAACGCATCCGCCCACACAACGACAACAACAACAAAAAAGAGAATGCAATGATTAATAACCAAATAGAGAACCCACAAAGATACGCCTGCCTCCAGCTAAATGCCCCACATCACCGTCCATCATGATGCATGGCAAGCCCATGGCAATGGACCCGCAATAAGGTGTGTGTCCATGCGCTAGCGACTATGGCTGGCTGGCTGGTTGGCTTGGCTGGCAGCTAGCGAAATGCAATAGCGCCAGATTAATAGGGAGACGCACCGGTGAGGCTGCCACGTTGACTACCCGACTTGCGCGCGTACGGGTAGCCGAGGATGCCGAGCGAGTTCTGGCTATAGCCCGAGCCGCTCTGCGTGTTGCTGTCTCGGAACGAGCCGGTCAGTGACTGGTTAAAGCTTGGCGGAGCGGCGCCACTAGCGTAGCTATCGCGCTCGGACGCGTCCGAGAGGAACGAGTTGGCCTGAAGGGAACGCGCCGTGGAATCACGGGCCGATGATGGCTGCTTGTTGGTCTGCCTTCGCAGGGACGTGGCACGCACGTAGCTCTGCGGCGACGTGACCGCGTTGGCTGCATATGCCGACTCGGACGACTGCGGTGCGTAGGAACTGGACGTGTTGCGGAACGACGACATGCGCTCCTGCTCGCGGATCACCTCGGTTTCGCGCAGGTCATCAATGTCAAAGCTGGATCGTCCTTCGCTGACCTGCTCCTCTTCGTCGCTGCTGCTGAGCGCACGCGAGGGCACGACGGGGGCAGCAAACGTTGGCGCCTGGCGCCCGCTGGCGCGGAGCGTCATGCTGGGCTTGCGTTCCAGTTCCACGGGCTTGCTGTAAGAATACATGGGCGCCGCCGAGTACGTCGTCGAGGGACGTTCCGATGGCGATTGTGATGGCGTCGCTGCCGCCGTCATGGCCGCCGAGGAGGCACGCTCCATGGAGGACGACGGCGCCGACGATAGCACAGATGAGTGGCCTGACGCGGAGGACGCCGCTGAGGCCGGTGGCGTCGCCGCTGGCGCAAAATCGGCACCAGGGGAGGCCGGGTCATCCGTCGGCCCATCCGTGCTGTGGTCATCGTCATGGTGGCTGCCGGTCACGGCGTACGCGGCGGGCGCCGGCTTGCTGCGTGGGGACAGGTACTGGTTCTCCAAGTCGGGCGATTCCGGGTCGTTGTGGAGCGCACGACGGCGACGCACAAAGAAGATTGAGCCGATTACCAGCACCAGCGCCGCCACGGCACCAATGACGACACCTACAATCATACCGACGTTGCTACCGCCACCAGCGGCACCCGCGACCCCCGTGTCATCGCCATACGCCGTGGAGGCGGTACTGAACTGCACGTCCGAGGTGGCACAGCCCGTGGAGCCACCAAACGCGAACGACGAGCTCTGCGTTTCCTTATCCGTCGACGTCATCTCCACCTTGACATCCTCGTACCACTTGCTGCCCGTTTCCTTCCCCTGCTGTGGGCTTGCGAAAAAGAAAAACGAGTTACTGTTCTGCGTGGCCGCGAGACCGTTGATCTTGACCGAGGCAATCACCTTTTGCGAGTTGTAAAACTGCAAGGGGATGTACGAATTGGAGGCACCCTCCATGAGGCACGCCTGCACGTTGCCCTGCATCATATCGGACGGACACGTCGTGAACTTGTACGAGACCTGCGCGTTGTTGGCGTTGGCATCGATTGAGAGGTCCTTGAGCATCTTGGCCGACAGCTTAGCCGTCCCGGCCTCGCAGCCGTCACAAACATCCAATACAAACGCTGTCACACTCGTATCGCTGCCTTCCTTGGACACACGAATGCAGCGCCCGCACGCGTGGTTCATGTCCACGTCCTTGGCCGACACGGACGCGTAATACTTGAAATTCGCACTGTCCTTGGCGATGCCCTTGAGCCGGCAGGAACCAATGTCGGGCGAGGAGATCTCGTACGGGGACACGGCGCCCGTGATCACGGAGGCGGCGTCCACTACGGCCACCTGCGCCGACGCTGCCAGCACGAGGGCCATGGCCGTGGCTGTGGCCGTGGCCTTTGCCAGCGTGAACACGCCGCGGCTCGGCTTCCGCCCACGCACGCGCGTGCGGTCATGCGCCACGGCGGTGCTTAGCATGTTGCGAGTCATGGGGGTGGGGTCAATGGATGATGTACCGGAGTCCCCCGGTCGGTCAGTGTGTTAGTTGCCTACACAAAGAACCACAAATGGATTGCGGAGTTGGGCGTTGGCGTTGGCGTTGGCGTGTGGGCGTGGGCGTGGGCGTTGGTGTTTGGAGCGTGGGGTGGGGGCTGCCGCTGACGCTTTTTGTTGGTGGATGTCGCTGTGGTGCGTGCGTGTGAGTAGCGCTGGGCTTCTCGGGTTGTTGGTTTGCCTTGGGGCGGCGCCCGCGGTTGCTTGTTCTTGCCCACTCTGTGTTCGCGGTGTGGCCGTCTGTGTGAGAGAGAGGGTGAGTCTGAGCAGAGCAATTTTTTTGCGGCTGCTTGTTGGTGTTCTAGGTTTTTGTTGGTGTGGGATGGGGGGCGTGCGAATAGTCAGCAACTGAACGAGAGCGAAGGCGTGACAGACAGTGCGGGAGGACGACGACACACTCTCTCTCTTGAATCCAGTAAGGAGACGGACAGGTACACGGTACCTGTACTGAAATAATCTCGTTGTGGTCCGTCTCTTTTGTTGTGAAAGGCCGGTTCTCATCTTGTTTCATCAAAAAATTGGGCCCCCTCAAGTTCTGATCTTTGCTACGGGCGTAAACCCTCTCTAAATAAATCTATGGATTTTGGCGGGGAATCCAATCGCTCTAATTGTGTGGGCCACATGGATGAAGTGTCCCAGGCGATGACATTCAACGAACGCAAATCGAAGATCAAAGCAGGATGGCGTCATGCCGCACGAGCGTGGCCGTGCTCCTTGTGTGCCTTACGCTGCGCATTGGTCACAGCTCTGCATGGAAGTCTAATGAGCCTGACATGAAGCACCTGCCCCAATGGGATTACTGGCAGCCATTGCCTACCCGGCCTGTATTCACGGGCAAGTATCTATCCTCGTCCCCGAACCAAATGAATATCAAGGGTCAGCGTTTCAAGGCCATCAACCTTTTCGAGCTCGACAGCGACGACGAAGCTAGGAATCAGCTTCTTTATGGAAGTATCCTGTTCCGTCCCAAGGTGGTGACTGATTCTCTGCACACGAACGCGGCGGTCCAGGCCGCGTTTGAGTTTCTCCGTCAAGTCACCAAGGAGTCACTCCTTGGTGGGAACCTCTCGCCACAGGCAACGGTGACGCGTGCCATATTGTTTCCACTCCACGTCACGGCCGATAACGGTGCAACAGAGATGGTCATTCTTCAGGAATACCAGGACGCGCACCAGCAAACCCAGCGGTTCCGCAGCCAAGTCACGCTGGGGACCAACGTGTACCTTACGATTGAGGATCCGGGCTTTGGTCTCCACCATCATGTGGTCGTCGCACTTGATCGGGACGGAGTCTACAACCTTTTCCAGTACCGATCGGCCACGCTGAACGCAGGTGTGTCGGTGTCGAAGACACCACAAACCTGTGGGGTGTCCGCTGAGAACGACCAGGATTGCGTCGACGGCTCTGGACCTCCTCGCATCTTATCTTTCAATGTATGGAACACCAACCCATCAAATGACGTGTACGGACATATGGGCCGATGGAGCCATTACAATGCACGGATGGATCACCTGGCCCGTATCGTGGACGAGTCGAGAGCTAATATTATCGGCTTCCAGGAGGTACGCTACGATGGTGTGTTTGGTGAGCCAGGCGAGCATGCTCAAGTCCAGCACCTCGCGTCTCGCTTGCCTGGTTTCCAGTTTGTGTACCAGGCCGCCATGAGCTACATCAATGCACGCAATCCATACGAACGCATTGAAGAAGGACCGGCAATCTTTTCACGATTCCCCATTGTCTCGACGGATCATCTCTTGCTCAGTCGAAACCCGAATGACCCGAATGACATGCATCAACGCCTCTGCCTGCACGCCGTGGTGGATCACCCGCAATGGGGGCTCATTGATGTCTACGTGACCCATCTTTCCCTAAGCGAGCGATCCCGCGAACAGACGATGCTGGAGATATGGGAGTTTATGCAGCAAGGCAAAGGAGTGACCCAAGTACTACTCGGGGACCTTAATGCGGAACCCCAGTCCCGCGGAATCCGATTCCTTCGAGGTGATGGAAGTCTTGCTGGTCGCACCACCGACCTCAAAGACGCATGGCTGGAGAAACACAGTGAGGCAGAGCCAAAGTCGGAAGACCCGACGGACCGCGCGACCAAATTTACATTTCCCAGTGATAATCCGTCCAAGCGGATTGATTTTGCCATGTATAGAGGCAAGGGGCACGTGAAGGAATGTGAGATTATTGGCCAAGAACCGACCGAGGAGACGAAGGATTTCCCTCGGGACATGGGCATGCTGAACGCTCAGAGTCGTGTATACGCGTCCGATCACCGCGGCGTCGTCGTGGAATTCGAAATCGAATAGCTCGCGGAATGTAACTAGTCTCGCTTCCCAGGCACGGCTGGAAGTTTAAACTGCGCGGGCCAGTACAAGCGACACTGAATGGTAGAGGCAAAGTGGTTCTTCAGCTTCTGAATTGTGGAATACTAGTATATCGTGATGGAAATTTTGGCGCAGTCAAGATAACCCGGTCATCATCAGAACTCGGATGTTACATCTAGTCGATTGCAGACTGGTGGGGCAAGTCCGAGCTTACCATCACCATCCTTCGCGCGATGCCTTGGTGCTTGCTTGTTGGAATAATGCATTCTGTTCGGCAAGAAGTTCTTCATGGCTAACACTCTTCATTGCCTGTTTGCGGGATGCAATGCGTTGCTTCTTTTTCTGCGTTCGTGCCCAAGGGCAGGTGAGATGAACATGACGCATGGTGTAAGTATCTCTGCAGTGCTACCGTGTCCTTCCATATGTGCCAAGTGCTGCGCCACACTCGATCATCTTGGAGGTAAGTGCGCAATAACCAGTTTTGGCTTGTCAACAGCATTCGATGCCTCACCTTGCTTTCTTCATGGACAGATGTCTGACTGGCTTTGATTTCGTCAAGGTACGTTTGCTTGTTCATGTCCTATTACCCCCGTAGCATGCCCCATCCATTCACGTAATATAAGCGCCAACTCGACAAATAATCAACCAAGCGTGCAACAATGAAGCGATACACTAGTGATCAGTCATACCTGCAGAGCCTGCGCGACATGCTCGGCATTTATGCGATACTTGTCCTTCGTAGAACTCGCCTCAGCGATGCCATTCGCGGAGGTGCCAAGAATTTGCAGAAATTCTGGATCATATACAACTTTCCATCAGGATCGCAACCACAAAAGACGCACCCTTTTCACAACCCCCGTGCAATCAGAGATGCTGTCAATGGCACATCCACCCGCGAGAGTTTCCTACCCGCGGCGCTTTCCGTCACCCAGTCCACGGTCTCCTTTTGCAGCGCTACATCCGATGGGATAACATCACGAAGCAGCTTCTCGATCGAGACTACGTTCACACAGAGCAAACCCCATCCACAACAGCAGCACACTCGCATGAGTACCCCCTCGGTCCCTTCTTGCATAGAATGGCTGTACTCCCCATCCGCAGCCATGCAATACTGGCTTACCTCGAGGCAGCATTATGCATCCACACAGTCGGCGTCAGCGTGCCTTGCCCACCACCCCAGCACTCTCCAAAATGAGCTCCAGGGCCGAAACCTCAGTAATACCGGTTTTCTACCGGTTCGATGATGTTGAAGTAGCGAGTGGGGGGGGGAGGGGCAAACGATAGAAACCGGCACATTGCATAATTGGGTCAACGATGAAGCGTGCTCATGTCGTCGCTCCACAGCAATATGACGCAGATCAAGATGGCGGTGGCGACGGCAATGGCGATAGCGATGGACATGGAGACGGTCAAGCATACACACACAAGCACACCAAGCGCATGGACGTCTTGGAGATCAAGGAGGCGCGTGCACGCAGTCGGCGCCTGGTCGTGCGCGTGCGCGCGAGCGTTGTGGAAGGTCGTTTCTGGCTGGAGAAATGCGTCGTGGTGAGTGACGCGATCCAGATCTACGCGCTGCTGTGGCAGCTGTCGCAGCCGTGGCCATGGCCCTCTCCATGGCTGAGGCATACGCGCTGGATGAACGCGTGGAACCTGGATGCGTTTAGCTTCCGGGACCAGGGCGCGGCCATGGGGGCGACGTCTCAGTCGTTTTCACTATGGGGGGAACTGGCGGGGTATTGGGTCTACGCGTTGGCGTTTGCCGTTGTCCCTTGGGTATGTGCATTCGTACTGGTTGTGCTTGATACATGGTGGACTCGATCAGGGCGCGTGGATGTCATTCTACGTAAGTGTGTGGGCGAAAACGTATTGCTACAGGCCGGTCAATTTCTATACATCCCCGTCGGGCTTGCGGTGCTTCGCCTGATCAATTGTGATGCCGATGGTCATGTATCGGTTGATCCTGGCACAATGGGCAAGTGTTGGTCCGTGGGTCACACGTGTGCGGTGGCTGGGATCACGATCGGACTGGGTGGTGGCTTTCTCCTTGGGTTTCCATGGCTCCTGTACCGTCGAGTGGCGCCATTTCTTGTGTATGACGAGGGTGAGGCGCACGAACAATTCGTGAAAAGCAAAGAGCTGGAGTATGTTCTAGGAACATCGGACAGCTATGTCGAGCTGTATATTCCATTATATGCGTCGTATCAGCGGCATTCGGTTCTGCTTCCTGTCGAGATGTGCGCGAGTAAATTGACTCTGCTGGTGATTTTCTCAGTATTGCGGTCACCACCACCAAGTAAGAGCAATGAAGGACTTCAAGGGACATTGTTTTTCCTTGTCACTCTCTACATAGCATACCAGAGGACATGGCGCCCTTCGTATCGGGTACAGTGCACAAACCTCCTCAGTCAGCTGATTCACTGGGTACTGGTTGCCAACACCTTCATTGGTAAGCGCATGTTCATGTTACCACGAGAATCCGTCTGTGTGTGCGACGCTGACTTAGAGCAACGGATCTAATTATGTGGGGGACACCCTGTTGCGGTGCATTTGTAGCGTCTTTATCGGCAAACGCTGTGCGGAGTGCATTAACTGTGTCGACGTCTATCACATTGTTGCTTTTCCGCTTAAACATTGGCGCTGCGATTATCATCATGCTCTTGTTGCTGCGCAGTCTCCAAATGTGGAGGACGAGGTCGACGGTAGTGATATTAAACGGTCGACTTCGCACCCAAAGCACGTGCTGGCCGACACACCCTTTGATGGCAGAGATAGTGGATCATGGTCCTACACTCGTTGAATTTGTCAAGGCTATCCAACACTGCAAGTATGCTATTTTCAAGGCTCTGATCACCACCCAGACGATGCAACCACACCAGGAGCTGTCACTCGTTCTCGATAAAGTAAATGATTGCCTTCAATCGGCAATTGGTATCAATCATCCCCTTGCGGTACGTTCATTTTGCAGCATCCATGATACCGGATCACGTGTCGAAATACATCTGAGCAAGTGCCATGAAACGGATGGAATTTACCACTTTCAATAGGATCAACTCTACGAGCTCGCGATTTACTCGAATGAAGTCTACGTTGGAGCGATGGCGATGAGTCCAGTTAGATCGCATGCACCATCTGACACAGAGTTTCACAGATTGGCGGGTATGCTACAGCGCCATGACCGGAAGCATATGATGGTTGCATCCAAAAACAAACGGGTTCTTTCAAAACTTCTTATAACTCGAGCATGGCAATCTTCAGCAATTCACCCGATCACAGTCACTCAAAGTGAAACTTCCCCCCAATCGTTTCGTGAGTATCTCGTTGAGCGATCGCGTATTCACGCACTTTCAGATAATCACGAGTGGGAAGATATGGAAATGACGATCGAAATTCAAGGAGAGTCAGACAGTGTTGAGTTACAAGTCGTATCGTGGTGCTCTCTTTCGAATTTACTTCGAGCTCGCACCGCACACACAGTGACAGCCAATAACACGACGCGACCACCAGATTCCACAGTAGTTGTTTCACTTGCAGATCTAAGCGGCATGGAGGTAGACATACGGTTAGTTCAATGTGCGGATGGAGGCAAACCGGCTGAAGTACTTCAAGCGTACAAGATGATGAGAGAGCACGCGGGTTTCAAGGGTCAATGGCCCGCTACCCATTATCCTACTGCAAACGAAGCTCTTCGGTACAATTTAGATGAACTCGTGAAGATGACCGAGACAAACGTTGGGTTTGATCGAGTTATCCAATCCTTATAATGTTTTGCCACCTTAATTTGTGTTGGTGATTGCCGTCGAGCATACTGGAGAACATGCCACGACAGCTCTCTTGCGGTGAATAGTATTGCGTGAAGGCGTCGTGAAATGAATGACGAAGAAATCACCTTCTGGAAAGAACTGATCGCTTTACGACTGTTTCTTAGGTGATGCAACCATCGATCTACCGGTGAGAATAAATGAATCGCCAGAAACAGGGGATTTTCCAGCTGATTGTGGGGGCGACCGTATCAGTGATCGGAAGGTTGGGGGTGGCAAAGAATGTGCCGAGTTATGATGATGCAGACCGTGGTTTCCATCCTCATCTAACATGTATCGCACTCTACCACTGGATGACATCGGTCGTTGCGCATTGAAACACGGTCGAACCGTTTGATCCACTGGGTTTGATGGCATCCGATTCCGAGAAGGTGAAGGAGGAGATAGCGTTGCCCCCGGTGCGTTCTTTACTGTCTTGAAGGTGGTGGCTTGTCTCGAAGGTGATGCGGATACGCATCGACCTTGGTTTTTGTACCCACCACTGGGAGTGGCGACTTCACTGACTCGAGCCCGGCTCTGCATTTGCAAAAGGGTAGCCTGGAAAGCCTGGAGATGCGCTGTTGGGGCCCCAAAATGGTGGTAATACTTCTCTGCATCAAACAAGATCGACTTCCCAAAGTTCATATGTAACTCCTCCATGCTTTTCTCGTTGTCGAGCGCATTGCTGTAGCTTTCCAGTGTCGGTTTGAATGCTCCAGATCCGCCACCGCGTCGAGTTGGAGAAAGATGTTCTTGACCGACCCCAATCAAATGAACATGACAAAATATCCTCTCGTACTCCTGCAACGTGATATCCTCCACCCACTTGGTTTGAATTGGCTTGTCGGTCAGTAATACTGGAAGCCAAACTATAAAGTGTCTACGAATGAAAGTATCTTAAGCTTAATGCAAGAACTTACCATCTCGGCGAAGAAGAACAGAGAGCAGCAAAAGCGTTCAAAGTTAATGGCGTCGTGGCTCGCGGCGTCACGTGTCCACATCTTGCTCAGGATGGCGTCGTTGAGTTCTTCCTCCCAGCAAACGGTCATCTCGTACAAAAGCATGGAGTACATATCTTCGTACTCGTCCAGTGACATGGAAGCGTCGTTCGCATGCGGGAAGGCCTTCCAGCAGCGCTTCATCCACTGAAGCGTATTCTTGTGATGGCGGATTTGTGTGCGCTGCTGCAAAAGCGCTTCATGGCACTGCCTAGCGTCGTCCATTATGACGCGAGTGGTGGTTTGTGTGGGAGATGTGTCATCCACTAACAAACGAATTGCATGAAATGTGCGATTAAGTTTGATCGTAGGGCTGTAGAGGATCATTGGTACAAGCTCAATATTCGCCAAGAATAGCAATGTCGATGATGGTATTATAGCTGCGTGTTTCGACCCCTCTTGGTTGCGCTATGTGTGTTGCACATAGTGGAGTGCGACCGTCTGAGTCAGTTAGATGCCTCTAGCTTTTCGCAATTTGGTTGCTACTGAGCCAATATGGATGCATCCCCTCCAGAACCGGAACGTGTTCGCGTGGCGGTCCGTGTTCGACCACGGAATGAGCGCGAGGGGCGCTTGGACGATAGCGATAAACGACTGAATGTAAGTAAGGACGTTGATGAAACCCTTCATGTACTACGAGCACGTCTAGCACCATAGGGGAAAGATGCTGTGGGCAATGATGCAATGGGTTGTAATGGTGGCAAATGGTTCAATGATCTTGTGGATCGAGTAGATTCTGGATGTTGATGACTCGAAGGGGTTAATCATTGCCTGCAAGAAGAAGAACGACAGTGAGATCGACCGTGAACTTCGCTGCACCTATGATCGTGTGTTTGCTCCGTCGGCCAGCCAGGAAGATGTGTTTGCCTACGTGCAGGACTCGGTTCAGCAGGTAGCACAGGGCTACAATTGTACCATATTTGCATATGGACAGACTGGCACGGGCAAGACTCATACAATGCTGTACGTTCATTGATTGCTCTACCTCCATCGTGATTCATTGCAACTCTAATTATCACATGTATGATCACAATCAGAGGACGCGAGATCGAAAAGAGCCTTGAGCAGACTTCAAAGTGGGCGAGCCGGGACGAGATTTCGAGAAGTAACTGGGGTGTTATTCCGCGCGCAATTGAAAGTTTGTTTGAGGAGCTTCGCGGCATATCACAGCACGGATCGGCCGGGGTGGTTCATTGTTCGTACATGCAGATCTACAACAATGACGTATTTGATCTCCTTCAGGATAATCACCAACGCATGAAGGAGCCATTGGCCGTGCGTGAAATGATCAAGGGCAACGCCAAGCACATTTATGTGAGCGGGCTGTCAGAATTTCGTGTGACAAACCTCGATGAGACACTAAAGCTACTTACCATGGGCAACCGGAATCGCACCATCCGTGCAACAGAGTACAACGAGAGGAGCTCTCGCAGTCACGCACTGCTTCAGCTCTCTGCCGAGGTGGAATCTCGCGGTGTGGAAGGTCCTACAACAATTATTCGCCGCGCCAAATTAAATCTCGTCGATTTAGCTGGGTCCGAAAAATGGGACACTGATGTCGCCATGGGTGCTGCCCGCTGCAAGGAGCTTACGAGCATTAACCAAAGCCTATCTGCACTTGGGAATGTGATCTCCGCTCTCACAGATCCCAAGCGATCTCATATTCCATACCGAGATTCTAAACTCACCCGTTTGCTGCAGGACAGTCTTGGTGGCAACACTCGCACCGTCGTGATCGCAACTATCTCGGCCGATGAATCCGCACTCGAAGAAACAATATCCACGCTACAGTTTGCCGATCGTGCCAAGTGTGTTACTCTCCGAGTGCAAGTGAACGAGTTGGTGGATGACGCCATCCTCCTTGCACGCGCGCAGCGAGAAATTGCTCGCCTCAGGCTTTTGCTAAAGAAAAATGTTTTGCCCGACGAACTCGCGGCAACAGATGAGCGAGTATTGCGCCTGACTCGAGAGAATGCTGTGCTAACGACCGAAAACAAGCGGCTTCGACAGACAGTATCATCTCTACGGCGAGCGGCGGCAGTGCCCACCGCTGCCAGTTCAGTCATACCAGCATTGGCATCAACTACTGTTGTATCACCAGCATCGGGCAATGGAAGCACCACGCCCGAAACCAACGGCAAGCCGGGGCGTTTTGCCAGTGCAATAACGCCAAACAAGCTGCGAACGGCACGTATTACTACTCCACCGAATCCTCATTCATGCTGTGATTTGCAACGCGAACTGTCTCCTTCTGTTTCAACACCATCAGAAAAAGTACGCGCGTTTCCAGAAACTGCTCCACCCAAGCGTGAGGATCTGAATTATCGATCAAATCGTGTTGCAGAGCCGACAGTGTCGACACAATTGGATGTCGTTATTGCACGAAATCATCTAAAGACTGAGGTGCAAGAGGAAGAGGAGCGGTTACGCCAAATTCAAGCGGAACGACGCGAATTAGAGAGAGAGCTTGCTCGTTTGGAGGCCACGCATCGAAATGACGCTGCTTCTCCGCACGTGGTTCAGCAATCAAGCTCTGCACTGGAAGTGTGCAGCGACGACGATGAGGTTTGCCCGATTTGCCATCGAATCATTGATCACCACAGTGACCGGGAGCTGGATGTTTGTATCGATAAAGAGATGGCAATGGCGCACAACGAAACTAGTCTGAGTCATTCGATCACACCGGAGTATGAAGATAGTGTTCAACCAGTGAATGAGTCAGGGATTCGAAAGGAGCCCGCGAATGCTCGCCCGCCGTCGCGTACGTCAATTTCATCGCGGCGGCGAGGTTCCACCCCCGTGGAAATAGCTGTCGCCAACAGCAATAACAGCCATAGCAACGGCACAAAACCGGAAGGCGCTACCAACGAGAAGCCGAGTCCGTACTCTCAGGATCTCTTTCAGAACTCGAGTTTCTTCCTTCAAACCAGATCGTCAGCGCTGCCATCTCGACCTTGTAGTGCTCGCAGTAGCGGTCATTCAACAGAGAAACGCCCGTCCACTTCCACTTCCACGTCCACCCAACGAACGGAGAATCCACCAGGAAACAACGCGGATTTCAATGACTCGGGGCAGTCTCACAGGAACAACACAAACCCAGTCAATGATACTAATAGCGCACTGCAGCCCGCGACCATGAACGATCGTGAGCATTCTCGAGCACCAATTGTTCGGCACGGTTCAAAGAGTGTGAAAGCGTTGAAGAAGTTCCATGCCCAATCACCCTACAATGTAAAACCTGGGCGGAGCGGCTCCGACAAACGAGTTTCATCGCCTTCTACGCCATCAACGTTGTCGCCACCAGATCATGCCAATAACAATACGACTGACCATGACACATACGCCAAGAACACCCAGGACGGCATCTCTCAACCGCCACGAGACCGCATCACACGCTCCATGCGCGATATTGGGCTGCTCCTGACCGTGTACAAATTTCGCTACGATTGCTGGTACCCCTGCACAATCGTTGGGTACGACGGCAAGCGGCGATTGCATTGCTGTCAATACGAAAATGGTGACAAGCAGTGGCATGAACTAAGTGCACAGAAAACGCAAGTCTTGGGGCGAACCGGTCAGGATGATTGACAATGTACTACGCAGTTAAAAGGAGGGAGCAAGCAGTGTGGCGGGTTCAAAGAGCATGATGAAAATCAGAAGCCGAAGAAGAACCCAAAACAAAACGAAAACGAGAATGAAAACGATAGAAAGGGCCAAGCAGGCTACTACAAAAGAAGGCACGGTTGAAGGAAGGGAAAGAGTATATATTTATTTGCCATACTTGTGACGGTGCAGGGCTCCTGGCAAACGACTGAGCACCTTGAGCCACGGCGTCTCGACGACGATGAGTTCATTGCCGTCCAGGAAATCCACAAACGAGAGCGGACGGTAGCGGTTGATAACACGACACAGTCCGTCTTCAAGATCGACCAACTCGTCATCCGTGGCCGCCTTGACGTCGCTTTCCGCGCCAATGCTGGGTGCCCGACTGCGTCGGTTCCTCTTGGCCAGGTTGGCGGCGCTGGTAGCGATATCGTTGGACGACGTAGAGGCGCCCCCCGTATTGCCCATGTTAATCTGGTACAAACTGGATTGTGAGTACAAGTACAAATGGTCCGGATGCGCGGGATCAAACGCCATGCCCTTGACGTTCCGGCCATCCGTAATGGTCTTGGGGAAACGCTCGTGGTGTTGGCGGTACCAGTCGGACAAGCCTTTCTTCTCGACATTGTAGCACACAAAGCTGTTGGACACGAGTGTAACCACGAGCACCGTGCCCGATGGATTGAAGCCCATGCTCGTGTGCATTTCACTGGGGCGCGGCAAGTGACAGTAAAACTGCATCGAGTCCAAGTTGTACACCGAAATATTGTTGGCCGCATCGCCCACGCCCAGCCACTGGCCATCCAGTGAGATGCTCAGTGACAGAATGGCAGCTGACGTGGTCTTGCTGTTGTTGTCGTCGTCGTCGTTGTCGTCGTTGCCGGCGCTCGACGCGACCACGTTAAACGTCTTGAGCACATCCATACGAGTCACGTCCATGACACGAATCTTTTGCGACGCCGAGGCAATGACCAAGCGGGTCGAGTCTGGTGAGAAGGCCATGACACGGGCACCTTCCTTGGCGATCGTGCCCGGAAGCACGAGTTTGCGTGGCTGAAAGCCCACTGCCGTATTGAGTGAGAAGACCTTGAGCTCGTTTGCCGTGGAGCAGGCTACAAACCCCCCATTGGGCGCGAGGGCCGAGCAGGCAATGTTGTGCGGTCCACTGACCTGTAGTTCCAAGAGCAACTGGTGCGTGGCATCGCCCTGAGCGCTAGCATTGGCCGAGGCTAGTCGATAAAGATCCAACGCCTTGGGTTTCTGCACTAATAAGACACGCTTTTCACTGGAAAGCGATACCGTCTTGCGGTACGGCATGGAGGCAATCTTGAAAGGACGATGCACATTGAAACTGATGGCGTTGTACCAGACGAGCTGGGTGTCAATGCCCCCCGAGACGAGCAAGGGACGTGGACCAGCACTCAGGGCCAGTGCCCGCACGTCATGGCTGTGCGCACGATGACTGTACGCGTAGGCCCAGCTACTTTCCGTGCCCCCGACACGACGGTACTCGGCGACCTGGTTGTCCACGCCCGAGGCAAAGAGCATGGTATTGCTGGCATCGGCCGTGAGGGCCAAGACATCGGCAGTGAGGTGGGAAAACTTTTGCACCAGTGTACCCGTGTAGCCATTCCAAAAGCTGAGATGGCCATGGGAATCCCCACTCACGACCGTGAGGTCCTGCAGGACCAGCAGGGACCAGACCACGCACGACTGCTTGGCCAAGGTTTCCAGTGTGATCCGTGACTCGTTGCGACCGGATTGCGCGTTCCAGCAGTGAATCACTCCATCTTCACTACCAGAAAACATCTTGTTGGATGCGGCATGCCAGGCAATCGAGACAATGCGGCGATTGGTCGTAATGAAGCCCTTGACAAAGTACAGCTCGTGCTCGTGCTGGAACGAGAACAACCGAATGCGGCCATCCTCGCAACCAACCGCCAACGATTGCGTGTCGTTGTTGATTGTCATGCACCAGATGGGTCCACCATTGGAATCCACGAGGTTCTTCTTGCGTAATAACTGCAGGTCAACCTCCCACAGCGTGCCATCCAGAGACGCTACAAAGAGACGATTGGTCGTGCTCCAGGCCATGGCCGACACCTTGCTCTGCGCGGAGCCGCTGACCACATACTGCAGGTGCCACTTGCGCTCAATGATGTGCCACATCTCGACGTCTCCATTGGCGCGCGCCACCGCGAGCTGGTCACCTGTCGGGTTGAAGCACATGGCGTCCACGGCCTCGGGCATCCAGTCAATGAAGCGGCAGCGATGCACACGCAGCGCCGTGCCCGGGGGGGCGGCCGCCGTCGTCAGCTCATCCCCGCTGGCCTTGCGCTTCTTGCCGTTGAGCATGGGCGCGGGCACGCCGTTCTCCGACGCCATGGCGGTCTTCTTGGCCATCCTTCACTCACGCTCCTCTCTGGAAGGTGCTTGCGCTTTAGCTCCAGCTCCTCTGTATTATATGTAGCCTCCACTCCAATCGCTAGAGCGGCGGCTCGCGTCTCTCGATATCGAATCGAATCGAATGGCGGCGGGGGCGGAGTGCGCACGCCATTGATTGGACAATAAATCGGAGAAGGCATTGCGATAAGTGGCTAAAATTAAGTTAAGGTCTGGGCGGGGAATTATTGAATCAGATCTGAGACCGTGGCGGGGAGCGGGAAGAATTCCGAAATATTAGGAATCGATCGTAGGGAAAGGAAACGACACTAGGGAAGAAGGAGATGGATGGAAAAGGACAGCGGTGATGCTCTCGTTTTGCTGCTCATGCATGCTTGCACGAACAACGGTATCGAGTGATGAATAAGTACATATCATGTTTGGTGTACAGGCGGGTACCTTGATACCGTCGGGATCTATGGAGGGGGGGGGGG
>JAADWT010000032.1:0-49221 GCA_023336285.1 Pythium grandisporangium
CCCCCCCCCCCCCCCTGTGAAGCTCGAATCAGTGTTGCAGCTATTATTAATATTTCTGTATAATGCTTGTTGTTTGGTGAGTTTTCCTCCTAGGAAGCGTCCGTTACGCTCGGGGTTGGCAGTCAAAGCATTCCCTGGTTAATTCGATATAGGTACATCGCCATTCCCCAAACAAATCGACTTTGGCGCCGACCAAGATCGCGAAAATTTCTTTGAAGGAGGGAAAATCGTTGGAGAACCAACCCATATAGAGCCATTCATTAATCAAGCGCCATGAGCTCCGCGCCTGCTGCTGCTTCATCTGACTCTGTCTCTGTCTCTGCCTCTGCACTGCCGTCGCCGTCGCCACCACCACCGGTGCAGCTCATAGGGCTCAACTTTGCGTTCGCGCAGGTCACGCCCGGCGGCTACCTGCTTAACAAACTGCAGCACGAGCCGCGTGACGCCCCGTCGACGGACGCGGAGAATGCAAACGACGACGACCGTGTGCTGCGCGACATCAACCTGACGCTGACAGAGGGCCAGCGCGTGCTCGTCGTGGGTGGCAATGGCGCCGGCAAGAGCACGCTGCTGGGCATCATCGCTGGAAAGCACTTGACCGCCGACCAGACCGCGCTCGTGTTTGGGCGCGACAGCTTCCGCGACACCATGCTGCACCTCGTGCGCTCGTACGTGAGCGCAGACCTTGGACAGAGGTCTGTGGCATTTGCCACGCACGCGATGGCCTACTCGGCGGATATCGCCATCGACGAGATGATGGTCAAGCTACAGGCCGAGAATGCTGCTCGCCGGGACCTACTCCTGCAGGTGCTTCGCATCGATCCGACGTGGCGTCTGCACCGCCTCTCGGATGGCCAACGGCGCCGGGTGCAGCTCTTTTTGGCGCTGCTGCGCCCCGTGAAACTGATCGTGCTGGACGAAGTATTGGGCATGCTCGACCTCATCTCGCGCGCCAACTTGCTGCAGTTCCTGCGTCACGAAAGCGAGCATCGCGGCGCCACCGTGCTGCTGGCGACGCACATATTTGATGGCACGGATGCCTGGGCGTCACACGTGCTGTACGTGCGTCGAGGACGGATTGGCTTTTTTGGCACGATGGCAGAATGCACGGCGCCGACTGAGAACGAAAAGGAGAAGGCAATCGTACCGACCCCCAGGGCCATGTATACCGTGGTGGAAACGTGGCTACGCGCCGAGTTGGCGGAGAACGATCAAGTGGAGCGCGAAGCCGGCAGCGTCGCCTCCTCCTTGGATCCACTGGCGAACGCGCAAAACCGCGCGGGAGGGTATGCGGCCGGTCGGCTGGGCGATGTCGTTGACCTGTCGGCTGCTGTAAAAAAGGAGCCAAGCCTCCAGTAGATGGCGCCGCCGCTCAAGGTCAATCACTGTCGCTAGCGCCTGATCAAGTGATCACCTTCCTTAGTGTGTCGGACTCTAACGTGTTATTCGTTAGCGTCTAGCCCATTTCTGAAGACACGATATATTATATTGTAGGCGTCGTTTTACAAGATGTAAAACAATCAAATCAAAAGCAAAGTCAAAAGTAGAAAGTGGTTCAAGCATTATTCTACCAGCGGGTCAAACACCATACAAAGCCCACGTCAGTGTGCCTCTGCGCCACGGCCACGCTGATCAGAAAACGCTGGTTGGACGTCAATCAACAGCCGCTTCCCTCAGTCGCAGACATCCCCGTCGGCAATCTCGAACGCGAGAAGCTGCTTGGATGTAGTGGACTCGCCCTCTTCGCTCGAGAACTTACCGCCCGTTGTCGTGACATAGAGCGTGTACTGGTACCGAGGTGTGCGGCCCTGCATGGTGGCCGTCGGTTTTTCCACTGTAAGTGAGCCTGGCCCTCCGGCTACCACTCGTGTCTCACCCGTGGATACATCGATTGCGACCACCTCAAGAAGAAGGCCGCGGCATACACCGTGCTTCCATCGTGAGAGACCGACAGATCATCGCTGGCCACGTCAGCCATGAACAGGTTCGCCCGTTGATCGGCCGTCCTCGTCAATGGCGACGCGGTACACGCGTCACCGGCCATGGACGGCTCGTATTCGCCCGTCTTGTAGTCCAGTGCGATTACGACTCCGTTCATGGAGTCCGTCATCAGCACTTTGCTTTGACGTTGCGGAAGCTGGCAAACTGCGTTCAGTCGGGTCGGGAACATCCGTGATCTTGGCAACAATGATGGCTTGCGTCGTCTCGTACTCACGCAAGCCCAAGCTCGACATGGAGTAGCACCCGGATTGCGGGCCTGTCGTGAATGAGAAGTAGCCAAGCGTAAAGACAAAGGCATGGGGTTCGACCTCTGCAAGGCCGAAAATGCTGTACCCACCCAGCGGGGCTACATGGATTAGGATGCCGCTCTTGGTCCCCGGGTCCACCAGGAAGATCTCGGGCTCAGAACGCGAGTCAAGCGGATCTGCCCATTGCTACGAACGGCCAGGTTCTCTAGCCATGTCCTATTCGAAAGCCGGACCGATTGATAAACGCAGATTGATTTGGCTTCGCCGGAAGATTGGAGACTAGAGATCTCTATCCGCCTTTACACTCATGGTTAGACTTGCCTGTACGCTATTCACCTCCATGCCAACACTACCGCCTAGATCCATTGGCCGTTCCCAGCATTACTCCTTTGGGTTCACTTCATCTCGTTAGTACTTCAGCCAGTTGGGTCTCATTGCCATCCGTGGCCATTGCACTGGTATCACACACACCTTCAATAACACCGGACCCATGGATCGGATCCGCTCTTCAACACGCCCCCATCCGAAGTACGTTGGACATTCCTAGTGGATGTGTCTAACGCCACTTGGTCATATATATCGGCATCTTGGCCCCTTCCTGGCATTTTCCAGTCGCTGGCGGGGAACCAACGAGATTCCAACTGCGAGGCAAGCACCCCGTGCTGACTCGCCACTTGTGTCGTCGTCAACACCCAGCTCTTGGCTCCATCGCTTCAGTTCATTCGGACCGACCTACCTCTACACGCGCTCCTTTGGTCAGTAGACACTATCGGTCCGTTCGTGTGTTCATCTTACTAGTTCGTACTAGCACGGCCCCCATCGCCAATGAACGTCATGGAAACGAGTGCGAGGGCTTGCGTTGCCAACGGAACAAAACGTCATAAATATCATTCGTTGCGCTGCCCTACGAGCCCCCCCGCCAACCACCCACCCTAGCTTCTGCCCGCAACCCAAAAGGGCCAGTCTCACCCTTCCTCCATCACGCCGTCAAGAAGACGGGCCCCACGAACGAACTCTCGGCGCGCACCAGAGTGAGCGCGATCTCCATCATCCACCGGTTGGCAAATGCTGGGTCCTGACTGGAGATGAGGCCCGAGAACGAGACCCGGCAGCCCATGGGCTTGCCCGTGGCACGGTCCACCACCTCGTCCATGTTGGTCCAGTGGAAGTTGTCCATCCAACCGCCAGCGCCACTCGCGTTGGCACCAGTCAGGGCCTCTTGCAAGTCTGGGCACGGAATCGATCGGATGCAGTGCATGAAGCCCGTGGGCGTGCGCAAACGGAACATGAGGTAGACCGCGTGGAAGGCCAGCGAGATGTTGGGGTATCGCACGTCTCGCCGGAAGATCATGATGTTGTCCGACACTTTTTGCAATAACTCAACGTGCATCTTCTGGCTCGTGCCCAGCATGCGGCGACAGAGCACCTCGGCGGAGAAATGCATTTCCCAATACATTTCAAAGAGCTTCTCCATGTCGCAGTGCGCAAAGGCCTTCGAGAAGCTGAACTGCAGCGTGGATGTCTCGTGGGTCACACGCCGCGAGTCCCGCCAACCCATGAACTCGCCCTGGCTCGTCACAAACTCGGTACTGGCCGCTAGCCCATGGATGCGCTCGCGCGATGCCCGCATGTAGGCCACACACGCGGCCTCGGTCCAGTTCGTGAAGTGCCTTTTCGAGAGTCTGTTCCACCAGTCCACGTTCTCGGCCCAGGCTGCTTGCGCCGCCGACTCGGGCGAGCGCGCCGCTGCGCCGGCGGTCCATGAGGCCAGCAGCTTGGCCGTGGCCTGGTGCTCGCGCAGCAGGCCACGCAAGTGCCCACCCTCCTGCTGCAGCACGCGCATCTGCTGACCCATCTCCAGTGCGCGCGAGAGGAACGCACGCATGCGGAGCGCGCCTTCATCCGGTTCATCCACGTCCGAGCTCGTGTCCGTGTGCGCATCCTCACGGTCCGAGTTATTGCTGTAGTAATAGCTGTTGTTGTTCTTGTCGTCGTCGTCGTCGTCGTCGTCATCGTCCCAGGTCGACACGAGGCGCAGGAGCGCAGCGTCGGGACTCACGGTAACCACCTTGCTCAGGTTGGCGGCCACGCTCTCCAGCGCCTCCACTTGATTCTTCATTGCCAGCAGCTTCGCCTGTGGATATTACGGATCATGCCCAGTCCAGGTCATCGACGAGAAACATATACGCGTCAAAATACTAGGCTATCAAGTACTTGAGTACACTGGCTTCCCAAGCCACGTGTGTTAACAAGCGGCATTGGCAACTATAAGTACTAATAGCTGTACTTCGCGGCCAGCCATGACCCATGACCGTGCCCGTGGCCGTCCATGGGGGCGTACCTGGCGTTTGTGGCGCGAGCGCTTCTCGGCGTCCGAGCGCTGCCTGCGCCACTCGCGCGCGGCCTCGTCATCCACGCGGGTCTGCATCGTGGCGCGAAGAATCCCCAACTGCGCGGCGACGAGCCGCTGCTATCACAAACACAACCGGGCACACGAATTTGTTGCTCTGGTATGGTTTCGTCGGTTGTGGGGGGCTGTACTTCTCCTCTTCCGCATTTTTGACCCTCTTCCTTTTTGAGTCGCTATTAACAGCAACCCGAGGGTGAGGGCAAACTCACCATGGAGTCAGTATCCAGTTGATACACTGTAAGTCCTGCCCAGCGCGTAATCACTGGCGGTAGTCGCCATTGGAGCTACGCACTGTGCTCCCTGCTGCGAAGGAAGGAATATTTGATGAGAAAATGTCAGGAATGGTTGAAGACACATGATACAGGGAAAAATAGTATTGAAGACGAAGGAGCAACCATACAACACCAGGTACGTACTGGTGTTATGTAGAGCGGAGCCGCTGGTTTCGAGCAGCTATAGGGTACTACTTTCTGGTCGTAGGCTACGCACTGACTACCGTACTGCTCGAGGCAAGTACATGTTGTACCTCTGTCATGAGCACCGTCATGTGGCATGAGGCATGGCCTTGACCTGATCTTACAATGCCTTGACTTGGCCATGCATGTTCAGCTCAGTGGGCTCACATAGACCCACCACACACACTGATAACGCTCACCAGGATTTGGCGTTGCCTTGCTGGATGTGTCGGCATTGGCCCCACTCCTTCACATCACCTCGTTGGCTCGCATCGGTCTAAATACGCCGATATGCTCTCCAAGCACCAGGAGCTGGGCAGTGACCCGTAAACGAATGCAGTGCCGTGGGACGGACATCACTGGTCAGCTGGGACTTCGGTACCATCCGTGATGACCCGGGGAGCGATGCACTCGGTTTCCCATCGCACGGCCGTCAGAATAAGCTCCACCATCCAATGCATGGCAAACTTGAGCACCCCCCCACCAATCGAACCGCCAAACGTGAGATCACAGTCGCGCCATGTCGATGAATCCAGTCCAGTGTCCTTGTCTTCACCCCTGGAACCTTCACGATCGTCACCTCGACAATCATCATCGCCACCAGTATCACTGCTAGCCGCACTATGCAGTGCCTCAGCCTCCACCTCCGCCGTAGCCGATGCTGCTGCTGCTGATTTCGATTCGGATCGAACAGGGGGCACCCGCGTGACCTGGAACCAGTGGAAGATCTCAATCCACGACTCATCCCCCTCCAGTGCACTCTGGATACTTGGACAGGGCACCGTGCGGAAGCACAGCATGTAGCCGTGCTCGATCTGCACGCGGAAGAGTAGGTACACGGTGTGGAAGGTCTTGCCCAGCGCGCGGTAGTGCGTGCGGCGATGCATGATCACTACATCCTCGCTCACGCGTTGCAACATGCGCAGCTGCACCTCCACACTGGACGGGAAGATGGTGCGGCTCATGGCGCGCTCGTCCACAAACATGGCCCACGACTCGTGCATGAGACGTGCAGGGTCCTGGTTCGCTACGCGCTTGTTAAAGCTGAAATGCATCTGCTTCCGGGCGGCGTCCATGCGGCGCCGGTCCGTCCAGCCCAGCAGCGTTATGCCCGATGTGAGGTAGCTGTCGCGCCGCTGCTCGAAGCGCGCGATCTCCTCGTACGCATCTCGCATCAGCGAGAAGCAGTCCGCGGGCGATAAGGGCGTGAACACAGCATGGCTCACAGTCTCCCATTTCTGCTTCGGCTGAGGTGTCCATGACGAGAGCAGCGCAGCGGAGGAGTCGTGGAAGAGCTCGTGCACCGCTAGAACGCGGGCGGCGCGCTGGTGCTGCTCCCGCAACGCCGCGGCCTCGCGCGAGAGCAGCAGGAAGCGCGTGCGCAGCTCCGCTACTTCACAGGGGCGTGCCACCGCTCCACATGTCGCGGTTGACTGCGGGTCTCGAGAGGTGAGCAGCTTGTACTTATTCTCGAGCTGATGGAGCTCCTCGCGCATGGCCACCAGGGAGCCCTAGGTGACACCGCGGCGCATGTTAGTTACCATGTCCACTACATGGAGCAGTCACTCTCCCAAAGGATAGAGCTACTGGTTACAAACACGCACAGCGCAGCCCACGCACCTTTCGTCGCTGGCGAGACTTCTTCTCAAGCTCGGAGCGCCTCGCGCGCTTGGCGGCATCGCTCTCCATCATCATTGACCTGGTTGACTGATCAGAACCGTCGCTATTATAGCGTTATCGCAAAACCGTGGGATTCACAGTCCAGACTCGCAAACTTACAATGGACGTCAGGATGACGAATGACGAATAACATAAGGCAGCAGTTTGGATTTGGACCCGTGTCTTGAGTGCACAAAATGTAATCAATTAGGTGAGTACAATTTTCTGTAAGCACGAGTGTTTTCATCGCGAGATGGTTGAAGAACAGGCGTAAACGGCACCACCGTCGTCGCGTCAGAGACTTCCTTCGCCACTGAGTGCAGGCCTTCCGGTCTTCTTCAAGGTGCTATGATGGGTTGCAATATGGGAAAACACGGCTTCTTTTCGTGGTTGAAGGTGGCGAAGAGCTCTTGACAAGATTTGCTTTTTATCGAAGCGCGAAGTTTTTATTGTAAAGTTCAACTCAGACTAATCGTCCAAGCAGGACTGAATGTCGCGTTCCTGAACAGGCAAAAAGTATTCAGTCACGAGCGGCACTGACGGGCCAACATCCAGCATCCAAGATGTTACAGCTCCATAGTTGGTGTGCTCTATTGTATAGTTAGGTATGTGCTGAACCGCATCTACATGAAAGGGAAGCAGTTCCATGCCGATGTGAACAGGTTGCGCGCGCGCGCACGATCAAAAATCCCAAGTTAAAGCTACTGTACCTGGTTTTGGTACAATTGACCAGGTTTAACCTGCTGGCCCCTTGGTTTGGCTCGCCACACAAATGCTTGAAATCTGAGTCCTCCCATCCATTCTTGGCACCGGGATCGCGTGGCACACGTAGGTTCCAGAGCGATGGGTAATTATCTACTTATAACATATCACGGTGGATATAGCGTTGTAAATTCGGAATCAGGTGCGAATATACTCAGGTTTGTTGGGGGCGAACGTTCGTAGCGCAATGCCGGTGACAAGCATGGGGGAACATGGGGCTCGACTGGGCGAGGACAGTCGCCAATTTCCTCTGTGAGCTGCGGGCCTGCACCCATTCAGCGAGGAAGAAGAGTTCTCGCGCTATTTAGTCGATCAGACCGTGTAATCCCGGCCGTTCGCGAGCCAATCGAGCCAATCCAGGTTGAGATGACACGGGACATGGACACAAATGAGTTCCTGCTGGACCTGAGTCTTTCACCACGGTCGTTTCCGCGCCTGAGTAATCACCAGGATACAAACTGCGGAGCTGTGTCACCAATGGCGTTGCAACCCGCACCAGCGCCCAGGGTGGGTGGGTCAGCGATGTGCGTGTCGCCATCACCACCGTTGTTGCCGGTAGCCCTGCTGGATCAGATGCAACCGCAGCTG
Organism: Pythium grandisporangium; assembly: GCA_023336285.1. Classification (NCBI taxonomy): domain Eukaryota; phylum Oomycota; class Peronosporomycetes; order Pythiales; family Pythiaceae; genus Pythium; species Pythium grandisporangium. The sequence goes on from JAADWT010000032.1 coordinate 8,124, forward strand.
GAGCCACAGCCCAAGTCACCAGCCCCTCGCGCGTCCGCCAAGCCCAAGACCACGCGTTCTGCGGCCGATGTGCAGGTCCGACGCAAGCGCCATGCAGACGCTGAACGGGAGCGCATCCAACGCAAACAGGTACGCTCGGCATGAGGCGTTAAATATGGAGTGTCCGTAGGTACGAGTGTGTGTGTGTGTGTGTGTGCGTATGCGATGATGGCCGGTACACCCGCGTCAGTGTGTGTGAGTGTGAGTGTATACACATGTGATATGGGAGCAGAGCCCGTGCGCTGGTATTGCGAAGATCGTGTGTATAATACATGTGTACGAACACGATATCGCTGTGTGCGTGTGTGTATGTATGTGTATGTATGTATGCACGTGCATGTCATGTGTGCGACGAACCAAACCGTTACTCGTCAGTTGGTGGAGTTGTGATTGGCACGAGCGATGGCCATTCCTTCTTGTCACGAGGAGTCATCCTTCATTCGCATCACTAACGCTCCTACTGCGTGTGCGATCTCTGATGCTCACAGTCTGGTATCACACGCATGCGCCAGCTCGTGGAGCAACTGGAACTGCGGCTGCGTGGAGTCGCGGCGGCGGCCAACGCACACGGCGGGCTCGCGATTGAGACGCCGCTCTATGCTGATGAGCGTATGTCCATGGACACGAAGGGGATGGATGACACCTTGGTACCCGACGGCTCGGATGCACTTAGCGCAGACCTGCGGCAGCTGTACCTGCGCACACTGCATCAGTCGGGCTGGCTTCGTCGCGAGAAGGCGGCGCTGCAGGCGCAATTGGACGATTTCGGCTTGCTGGAGGCCAGTGTGGAGAGTCTTTTAAAGGATTTAGCAGATGCCACCGTGGTGCCCCGCGACTGGTCCATGGATACGGAGGATGACGCACCACACGGCGCAAATGCCCAGCCACTGGGTCCTTATCGCCCGTTCTTGTCGTCCGAGTGCTACGAACTCATGCGCGAGTGCGTTACGGAAGCCAAGAAATTTGTCATCCAGCCAGACCCAAAGGTGCCGCTCACGGTGGCCGGCTGGTCGGCGCAATGCGAGCAGCACGGCACCGAGATGCGCTTCGAAGTGAGCAAGACCTTTGCGAATGCTGACCTGACCACGCTCATGAATGGCGTCTGGCTTGCGTTCCAGGACTCGACGGCCTGTCAGCGCGTGTTTGCCTCGTTCGTGCACATTGAACGACTGCAATCGATCAACGACGACGTGCAAATCGTCCGCTGGGAGATTGATTGCCGACACCGGTTCCCGTACGTGCACCGCAGCTGTAACCTCGTGTTCCGGTGGAAAACGGACGATGGTTACTTTATCGGCTGTCGAACACTCGAGGATCCGTCCGCTGACTCGCGGGCACTGCCACCCGGCTCCCCACCGGGGAACCCTGTGGATGCGTCGGATCATTTTTTCTGGTGCGTAAGGCACGACGCAACGCCTTGCACCGCTGCGTGGGCGTGTGAGAATCGGGATCGCTGGCAGTCGAGGGGCATGCCTAACATTCCTGTTTGCTGTGTTGTTTGGCTACTTTTGTTTGGTCGATCCCGTAGGGCAAAATTTACAGAGGATGCCTCGGGCGGATACCTCGTGTCCTTTGCGGGTCGGCTGCGCAATGGGACCACGGACTTTGCGCGATTTCTTCTCACCGGCATCCCCATCACGATTATCCGGTGGGAGTGTATCGTCGTTGGACCGCTTTTCCAGTTCAGCACCACAACCAAAACCACCGATTCATAGGCGATGGCCAAGGTTGTATGAATTCCATCGATTGCCGCGTACCCGACGTTACTTTCCACTGCTTTGTGATAACCCTTTCGACTATGCAGCATGCATCATTTTTAACGGCCGGAGAAGAAGTGGGAATATCGGCACATGGCCACCATCATCAGCAAACCAGGCTGTCGTCGGTCTGTGTAACCCGCGACTTCCAAAGAAGCGTGCCACAATTATTAACATTTAGGTAGCCGCCACTGTAAAACGCGTTGCAGTCGTGATGTATTGGGTAAACGCAGGTACAGTGAACGTGTATTCCGCTATTAGACCCGTGGTGTTTTCCTTCTTCGCATTCCTTTTCGTCTACATCCTCATGCTATTGGGCGTAACGTGAGATGTTCGGGATGCGGTGGTCATACTGGAAGCTCTTGGGTCAGACGTAACTATCTTCGTGACGAATCCACGAAGTCGCCCCTTTGGTGCTGACCGAACCACGACTGGGACTCGCATCGATTGCCGTTTCGTGTCATTCGGGGGATCGAACGTTCGCCCATTGGGCGCCAGCAATTCAAACATGCCTTCAAATTTCGACAGCCCACCATCTCGTTTGTCGGCATTGAGTACGTCCGTCACGAGTGCATTCCACTGCATGAAGCCTCGCGAATGTGCTGTCTCCGTGTTGGCACGATGTCGAAGTGCTGTGCCACCTTCCGTTCGTCGCTGACGGTCGAGCACTGTGTGCAGCATCCCCTTCCACGCGTTGACATCCTTGGGGAGTGTTCCAGGTGCGCTTGTGGCTCGAAGTTCTGCGACTACCTCATGGGCTGCTTTCATCACGATGTTCAAGTACCCTTGACTTTTGAGCACTCGAATGAGACTCTCACTGGTGAGCGAGAAGAGATCGCATGCCTTGAGCGTGCGAACCGAGACACGGCTAACCGAGAGAGCAATGAGGCCCCTATCGCCAAAGTAGTGCCCCTTACTGTAGCGAACGATCGGGAACTGGGAGGGCATACTTTTCGAGTGGGAAAATAATTTCCCTCGCACGACAAAGTACATGGAGCCCGAGATTACCCCTTCAGCGATCACGTACTCTCCACGCGAATAGGCTTCGAATTTTAATTCTTCAACGAGAGAGTGCAGAACCGATTTGCATCCGTTGGTGTCGGAGCGCATTAAGGGGCGTATGACTACTTCCATGAAGGCTTTTAAAGGAGCGTCCGCGATATGAAGGACTGTGGCAACTCGCATGTTTTTGGGGAGATCCGCAAGTATGTGGTCATAGTTCACACCAGAATGCATGGACCAAATCGTTGAGAGGTATACGTGTGCGCGGTCCCGCAACGCCCGTTTGAGCTTGTATCGCGCGAGATAGAGCTCTACGGAGATGTGATTCTTGCGAAAATCCACTTCGTTTTCAATATAAGAAATATAGAGGCTTGCAATCTCGCCGATCATGAAGGCCATGATGAGAACACCGCCAAAGGAGGCGAGGATCGTGAACACGGCGTGACCCGTTCTTTCCGGGAAGAACGTGCGGCACTTCTTTACAAATGCAGTGACGGCGAAAAAAAAACCACGCAAGAACCGCTTAAACACTTGTTGCGTGGATGAACTGCCAAGGTTGCCAAGGTTGATCTCCTCTGAAGGAGCCCACGAATACCAGTTGGAACTATACCCCGTGGTCATGTTAATCGCGAGGTACACCGACCCTGTCCAAAACATCCCGATCAGACAGAGAAAAGAGATGGTCTTGAAGCGGGCCCACTCATTCGACGTGTGCTGTCGGTGAAGTTCGTTCAGATAATGCACAATGTTAGCCATTTTGATGCAGCGATTGATGCGAAACCACGCCCGAGAATTTGGATGGATTGGTGCCAATACTTCGAGGGGCAGCAGCGCGCAGATATCCCAAAACATTCGATCTCGCTTGTATGACTGGCGAAGGTTCTGCTCGTAGAACTCGATCGATAATTCACTTTCCTGTAGGTTCCAATTTACCCACACATCGAGAACGAACATGGCATCGCAGCAATAACCAATTACTTGGGCAAATAAAGCCAGATCACTTTGTTGCTGTGGTCTGCCAAGTGTAATCGAATACGGAACCACGAAAGCAATGTGTGTCGTGCACATTGTAATGAATTGAAGCCAGTGAATATGCGTACGACTCTGCGCCGGCATCCCATTTATCAACTGCATCATCCATCGTGGGATGCGACGTCGCCATCCACTTTCAGGTGATGCTCGCAGTAACAGCGACTGCAAGTTCCGCGGGATGTCATGCGGGAGGTCTACTACAGAATCCTCGTCGCCAACACCTTCGCTATCACTCTCTATGACTTTTGACACAACATCCTTGTCATCTAGACGTTCGGGGGTGCGTCCGACGAATGCACGCTGACGTTTCTGTTGGACCTTGACCGTTTGCAGGACCTGCTTTTTCCAAGTAGGAAATAACTCAAAAAGCATTTCTAAGGATTGTCGAGACAACTCGTACAGGATACAAGACGTTTTTGCCAGCACGTACGCATTTCTTGGGCTATCTGTAAAGAGCGCATTCTCACCAAAAAAATCACCCGAGACGAGCTCACTGAGATGGATTTTCGCATCAATAGAGCGAGATTGTCGCCGACCATCGGGCTTTTTCGGGTGAGCACCCGCAAGTACACTGAGCATGCCAGTATACACGAAATACATGTCACTCCCTTCATCCCCATGTTGATATACGTATTCACCTTTAAGTACAAGTGCCTGTCGGAACTGCGCAACAAGCATACGCGTAATGGACTCTTCCATTCCACCTAGAAACGGCACTTTTCTTATCATTGGATGCAGAATGAGAAGTCGAATGTCGGTGACGAGTGACGGAGGAAGACATAGTTCCAGCGTTTGCTCTTGAGTAATAGTATGGACGCGGCGGAAACAAAAATACGCCCTCAGTTTCGTGGAGATTTCATCTGAAAGCCGAAAATGACCTAGAAGGTGTCTTATGGAGCCTAACTTCGAATTAAACTCGCGGTCTTCAGCATCCACCATCTCGATAATATCTGCGAAATTTCCGACGACGTACGCGAAAAGGAAAAATCCAGCAGTTATCATGCCAACTGAGGCAATACATTGACCTGTTGTCTTTGGCAGCTCGCCTTGATACGATGCTGACATCAAACCGTACACCACAAACAGAGATGACGTGTACTGGTAACTCGAACTAGCATCCTGATAAGACAACGGGAGTAGCCATTTGCTTTTGCCAAAACTAACCGCTCGTAGGTCAAGTGCCGGGTCAGACAAATTTGCCATTGATAAGTGAGCTGCCATGTCGAAATATATACAGCCGAATACATGCGTAAGCAAAAAGGCATAATATACGAGCTTAAAGACTCTGAGCTCAATTGTTCGCTTGAGATAGCGCTGCTCAAGCTGTTGGAGTTGTCCCGGCACCTTCAGCACTCGCATGAGTTTATTCAGATTCCAAATTTCGTACCGCGTGCCTGGAATCACCCAGTTCAATGCAAACAATGGCAAAAGCGCAACCATATCGACGAAGAAATCAGGTGATCGAAAATAACGTCGACGAATGCGCTTCAAGTCCATGATTTTGTTACCAAACTCGTGAAAACCCAGTCGCAGTCTCTTTTGGATGTCAACGACGAATGAAATTTCGAGTGCTACCGTTACAATATCAGATTGCAAGAAATCCTTTTGGCTGACACCGAAGGCAATGTGATACATAATGATAATCCACTGAATCGACATCACAATGAAGAGCCAGGTTTCCCAGGCCACTGAACCCAGCGAGTCTGGATCCAACGCACTAAAGAAGACCCGCTGCAACAGGCTTTCGCTTTCTGCGCTTTCAGGTTGGGCGTCACTGGAAAATCGTGCGAGTTTATTGTCAGAAAGTCTGTGTGCAAGGTTATCCAAAGCCATTTCGAGGTCTGGAAACACTTGAAGTAGCGCATCAACAGCATCACGCGAAATTTCAATCAGGATGCACCCGCTAGCTGCAACAGCGTCTTCAACGTACCCAGTCATTAAAGTTCCAACATGCAATGCTTGGGTGCCAAAGAATCCACCCTCCGGGACGTGGTGATTTACGCCCTCTGCAAACAGTGTCACTGTCCCTGTAAGAAGAAAGTAGATGTTGCGTGCGTTGTCACCGTTGCGAAAGATATATTCTCCTTGACCGTAAAGCACGAATCGGCCACGGTCCACAAAGACCGTTTCAAAGTCGTCCAAAACTGAACGAACACCATTCAACAGCGATAATGTCTGAAGCACCGGCTTGCAAATACTACGCAAGATTTCACGTCGATATGCAACAGGAAGATCAACCAAGAGATTTTCCACTATGGCGCCTCGATGGGAAGCCCACCAGTAATCCAAGAATGAGTTCACGCGATGGTGAATCGCAAGAGGTGCGTCCTGGCGGCGCAGAAAAAGCTGTATCCGCAATCTGACGGCAAAGAACTCCTTTTGTTCGTACGCTGGAGCCGTGAATCTCTTCTGAACGTTGTCAACAATAGTCGCCGTGATCAGGAAGCCACTAAACATGAAGATAAGTGCAATAGTGTACTGAGTGTCGGTGTTCGGCTCGATTGTTCGGCCAAGACCCGTGAGCACATTTGTCGCGTAGTAGAGAGACCTAAAGTACTGTTGCTTCGCAATTTTGTGGACAAAGGCCGAATCTGGTGTGTGTGTGACGTTGTTGACGTCGGCAAAAGACCCATCCTCCCTCTTACGAAGCTCAATATCGTTCGTCGGTATCCAGGAGTCTACTTGCTCACTGAATCCCTCCCATATGGTTGTAGAAAAGTGCAAACACGCGACGACGTGGCTCAACACTAGCAACAGGGCACCGAAGAGCATGAGTTTCCGCTTGCTGGTTAAGTGGAAGAGCTTATCGATCTCTTCCAAATGTCGCTTCAATCGCCAGACCCTATACGGCAAAACCAAACTGCAGTATTAGATACTATTGCACCTCAAGCGTGAACGGTACTTTTCATGAACGGAACTCACCGAAACAATCGAGGGATCCTAGAAAACGCACAATACTCGGTCGAAAAATCCAACACAACATAAGGCAATACCAACAGCACATCCCACTTGAAATCGCCTTTAAAGTATCGCCGTGCGCTTCGCGTCGGATCGAATATTTTCTCAGCACTCAACGTGAACGACAGGTTAAAATTGCCATATATATCAGCCCACAGGATCAAGTCGGAAATTGTGTCCAGTATAGCTAGCGTCCACATATCCGTTTCCACGGCTGAGAACACCAGAAACATGGGAATTGTCAACCAATTGTACAGCAGAATCATCTGTCCAGACCAGGTAGTAGAGCCAAATGCCGTTAGTCGCGTACTGGGAGCGTGGATCTTCGTTAAATCCAATTCAGCACATACAGTACCTGGAGGATAACAACCCACCACAGACGCATCTTGGAATCTGCGTCAATGCACCGCCGCAAAAGAAATCGAGAAAAGAACGTTTTCTCGCCCTCGTCGGGGACTTGCCGGGTATACTGATCATGAAATACTTTGACCGTCTCGGATCCTTTAAATCGGCGAGTTGTGAGGAGGCGTTTCATCTTTCCAATCGATCGTCGATGCGCAGGAAACCCTACTTGACCTTGACCCTCCTTTGCGCGTTTGATTGATGGAATGCGCGGTACCTCGTTGTCATTAAATGGGACCACGAGATTTCGTTGACTGACCTCCTTCACCAATTTATTGTCATAGCTTTGCAGCCTTGGAGAGCAGAAACTAATATCATTAGTACCAGATGGATTAACGGATGTATCCAAATGGCTGTCGGCTCGATTTTGAGTTGTCTTGGCAAAAATTTTGAACACGGATTTCTTGATGATCGGCACGAACTCAGGATACCCCTCCAGCACCTTTTCGGTATGAAATCTCGAGAGTTGATACAAAATGCAATATGTCGTCGTCACGACAGTCGCAGATCTCGGTCGATTGGAGAACAGTGACAGCTCTCCCACGAAGTCCCCTTTCCTCAGCTCGCGTACGGTGGCTTTTCCAACGACCACATCCAAGACACCAGAATGTATAATGTACATGCCATCTCCTTCATCTCCAGCATTGAATAGCGTACATCGTGTTGGCAATGACATCATCTCCAGTGCACTGGTCAGCGCTACAATAAATTCAGCACTGCATCCCAAAAACACTGGAATTTTGGCGACTGTGTCGCGCATCAGTTCCACTTGAATGTCTTTCGCGATTGATGGACAAACCAGTTTGATGGCTTCCCGGTCATTCGATTCTGCATCTGTGCAGTAGCGCTGGAAATATTGTTCCCAACGAAAAACAAAAACAAAGTAAACAAGTTAGTACCCTTTTGTGAGTAACCAACAATCGTTCCGACGCACACAGAAACCTACCAACCCGTATTTCCACATTCAACTCCTTACCTGCAGATATTCAATCGCCTGATACTGCAAATGATCGGGCACACGATGAAAAGCGAGCACATGCTTGAGTTGGTTAATCCGAGCCTCCGCCGCTTCCGTTTGACCACTTTCACACTTTGAGAGCATGAAAAACATGACGCACAAGTACGTGAAGATGGCAAACCCACACAACCCCACCGCGATCGTGAAGATAAACTCGCCAATAGAAAAAGGAAGCTCGCCTTCGTAGAGCCCCGTGAGCATACCAAAGCTCCAAAACAGCGACATGAGGTACTGCCGTCGCACACTGTGTGGTTCAGTTGGGACTGGCGGCAGCCAAAGATCACGGGCGAAGACATCGTATCCAAACGAGAACCGAAGGCAAGCCAGATAGTGCGACAACAGCAGTGTGCCTATGATCATCTTGACAATTTTGAGGGCGGCAAAGTATTTCGCGTACACGTCATCGAGGTTGGAGAGGTACGCGGGTATTCGCCAGAGACGCAACAGTTTATGGGTCTCGAGCCACATGTTGCTTATGCCGTCCAGTGAGACGGGCAACAGCGATAACGGAAGGATGGCAATGGCATCCAACGCAAACTCTCTGGAGCACAAATACTTGATCCGTGCATGGTGCAGATCGCGGTGCACGGCGCCATTCTCGTAGTAGCCCGTGTTAAAATTCACCATAAAGTCGAGGCAAAAGATCGACTCCACGGCATAAAACACAAGACCCTCCGTGGTGGCGTGAAGCGCCTGGTCGGGCTTGAACGTCAGCTCGAACGGGAAGAGCGCCAGGTCGTAGACCACGGCCACCAGCAGCACCTGGCGCCAGGACTTGATGAAGGTCGACTGCGGGTCCAGCGCATGCCAGACGTTCATCACCTTATTTTCCATGACGCCCAGAAAGCTGGTGCGCTCACCCGCGGGTGGCGTGGATTGCGCCAGCTTTGCTGGCACGACCATGCTTGGGCGGGGCATGCCCCTCCCCGTAACTCGATGCCACATCGTGGGGGGCTAGCTAGCTGGCGAGTGAGTCTGCCCCGAACAGAACACAAGGCCAAGTCGTTGCAAGACGAATGCCAGTGGTTTGCGTATGGGAAGCGTCACGGTAGCAATGCAAGAGGCATCCAGACACTATATATATATATCGCCATCACCATTGTCACCGCCATGATGCTGGATGGGTCGTTTGTTTGGCTATGCGGGGGATTTCGCTTTCGAACGGCGAAACCGTAGTACAGTAGTATTGCACAAAAGTACTAACGGTGCCCACTAAGTAAACACACTTCGGAGTAATACCGTGTAGTTTCCAGAGAATGTGTGTGGACTTGTCGTGAGTCATGCAGGATTATTTGCACCTGGTGGCGCGAAACGTGGCTACCAGGGCCTGACAAGAGTGCGATTTGTTGGGCGATGCCGCGTACGAAACACCACCGAGTTCTCGACCTCTGAATTGGTGGTTTCAAATCCACCATTAGCAAAAGTAATATCGTGACTCAGCAAGCCAAGAGTATCACTTTTGCTGTTGGAAATCTCCTCTAAAGCGTCGGACTAAACTTGGCGGTGTGAAGCGATTCGTGATGGAATCGAAGTGTGTACATGACGAAACAATCTGCTATTAGTCCTGGCCAAGCACACATCTAGGTCAACAGCATAAGATGCTGCGCCTTCACCATCGTCTTTGAAATCTGACGAGATTACGGCGACATTCACAGTGTGTTGCTACGCGCCACAATGAGCTACTTCAAGACTAAACGCCTTGACAACGCTTCAGCGGCGGTTCCACCAAAAATGCTTGCGCGTATGCCATCGAAAAAGTCGAATGCATCACTATGGACCGAAGAAGATGGTGACGCCATCGATCCCAACGGATGGGGTATCAAGATCTGGTATCACGTTATTCTAACGTCTCTGTGTGTAGAGAGCTACCTAATCCCGTTTTTCGTCGCGTTCAAGCCCAACGCTTTGCAGACGATGCCGCACGAAGGGGTCGTGGTTCTGGTGTCGGAAGCCATCATGTTGCTAGATTTCCTGGTTCAAGCGCACACAGGATACTATGACGACGGCAATATTGTGCGGGACAAGAAAAAATCTCGGCAGCGGTATTTTCGATCATCCATGTTTGCATTGGATCTATTCACCTTCATCCCGTTCTCGATATTCCCGTTCGCTCCACAAGGACGCGAAGTAACATGCGAACTTCATAAGCTGCTTCGATGTGTCAAGGCCCCCAAAGTAATCGCAACGTTGGATGATATGTACGCCAAGCAGTTTGTCATCGTCAAATTCCTGAAAGTACTGGTGACCACAGGCTTTCTTGCGCATTCTGTGGCTTGCCTGCGCTTTTCGTTTGGATACGATGTCAATGGCGACAATCCCTGGCTTCCGCCACTGGCTGCTCAGCCCCCCACCGTGCAGCATGAATACTTGGTGTCCCTGTTTTGGGCGTTTGGAATGCTCACCGGTCTTTTCGAAGGCCAGCTGCCACGAACAATTCCCCAGTTTCTCTTCAACATCTTTGTGGCACTCTGCGGCTTCTCGTTGTTCACGTCGTTGTGTGCAACTTTTTTCATGATATCCAAGTGCAGGAGTGGCAGCATGGAGCCCGCGGAGGCACGAATAAACCAGCTTCAACACTTGCTGTCCTTCCACCATGTTCCAGAACGGCTTCAAACACAGGCGATTGATTATTTACGGGTGCGTCTCTTGTATAACACGTTGGTGCGATGAGCTGGGTGAACCCTATTGCCTGATGGCGCAACTATTGTGATTAACATTTTATTAGCGCTACTACACTGATGTGGAATCAAGCGATCGAGAAGTGATGAGGCTTTTGTGCCCATCCATTGTTCAGGATATACAGGTTGAGCTCATGAAAACCACTGTTGCGAAAATTCCCTTGTTCACCGGGTGTAGAGACGAATTCATTGCTGCAATTGCCAGTTTGCTGGAGTTGGTGTCAATCCCAGCACACTGCGTCGTGTTTCGTGAAGGGGAGTACGGTGATTCAATGTACATTGTGCATTCCGGTGTGTTCAACGTGGTCGTGAAGCAAGTAGCAGTGCGTGAGATGCGCAAGGGCACGTGCTTTGGCGAACTTGCTGTCTTTTCAAATACCGATAGGACTGCCACGGTCCTGTCCGCCACTTATTCGACGTTGTACAAGCTTTCACGATTTCACGGAGAGCGCGTTCTCGAAGGGTATCCAGAATGCCAAGCACTCGTTTCGGCATCTGTTCAACGACTTTTGCGAGACACAGATATGTCCGACAAGCTAAATATGTTGTCCACTATCTCATCCGGATCGTCTTCCAGCTTTAAGTTTCCCAGTTGGCAAGTAGAACGAGACAAGGTTCGAAACAAATTAGCGAGCACATTTGATTTGTTTGGAGCGAAGAAACCCAGTTACGTCGTCCCGGGCGTGGAAGATCTGGAGGACGACAGCACGCCGTGCGGTCAACCAAGTAGTGTAAAACATGGAGGCCAACTGAAACTGGTCACCAGAGATCTCGGTCGCTCCTACGCTGCAAACAAGGCTGGATCCAAGGCTCGTGACGCAATTTACGGCCATTTTAAGAAATCGTTATTGTTTTCCCGGTGTATTGATGCAGAGTCTCGTCTGAGAATGTGGTGGCTCGTGGGGCTGGAGGTACGTATTGATATGCCTCCTGTTGGTATGCTTGCTATACCTGTTGACCTTCTGTGAATTCACATCATGTATCTGAACATGGCGAGTTATTTTAGATCGTCTTGATGTACAACTGGATCCTGATTCCATTCCATTTATGTTTCCCGGTGTCGACGCTGGCAAATACTGCAACTACTGATACTATCGCAGATTTTCTCTTGCTGGTTGACATGTACCTCAACTTGAATTTATCGTACACCGATAACTCGGAAAAAATCATGGATACGTCGCGTAGCGCACGCCACTACCTCAGAGGCTCATTCTTGTTCGACCTGCTCTGCCTGTTTCCGTATTGTTGGTTCGTATCCTCATCGTCCTACTCAACTTGCCGAATACCCCGATTACTGCGGTACGAGCCTTGATCTCCGTGGCGCATTTGTAAATACACATCCTAAACATTGTCGTGTTTGTGTTACAAGGGTGTGTAAATTCAGAGGGCACTACGACGAAGTAAATCGGGTTTTCCATCTCACCAATCGAAGAAAATTGGTACTCCTCGGCCTTGCTCTGATTATGCTGTATCACACCATTGCATGCCTGCATTTTGGTGTTACTGCCATCGAAGGCTTCAGTACGAAGGATGAAGCATGGATTCCATCCGATGATATCTATCTCGAAATCGTCAACTCCACTCATTTCATGGGCGTGAATGGTGTGCTGTTCGCGGTGTACGATAGTGAGCTGTATACGATCGCAGCTAAACAGTATTTTCGTTCATTGTACTACGCCACTAATGTGCTGGCTGCAGTGGGGAAGACAATCGAACCAGACAGCGATCTTCAGTACGGGGTGGCGTTGCTCTTCATGTTGAGCGGGTTCTTCATCACGGCAACTGTTGTTGATAATGTTCAAAAGCGTTTCACTGCGTCAGCATTCGAGCACAAACAGTTTTATGCTACCCGTACGCGGATTCAATTATTTCTTCGGCGTCAAAACGCACCTCTAGTGATTTTTCAGCGTGTCAACTCGTTTTTGGATTTTTGGTGGTCATCGCACCGTGGGGCCTTCATTACTGAATTACTTGCCGATTTACCGATCACAATGAAGCAGGACATCCTTAAAAACATTTGCAATCCGGCGTTGCAGACACTGGCATTGATATCTGGCGTTCGCCCCTCGCTCGATAAACTCGAAGAGGTCTTCTTGGCCAACGTTCAATTTATCCTCTATGGGCAAGGCGAAGTAGTATATCGGCAGGGCGACTACGCCACCGGGATTTATTTTTTATTGGAAGGTGACGTTTGCGTCATTGCGAATGCAGTTGACCCACGTGGAGTTCCACTGGGGAGCTTTTTTGGGACTGCAGCACTCGGCTCGGATGAGACCGACGACGGATACCATGAGTATGTCAGTGCTACCACAGGATGTATTTTACTGTTCGTGTCCCGAGATCATCTTCAGGCTATGCAGGGCATCTATCCGCCAATCATGAACGATTTATTGTCGCTCGAAAAGAAACTATTGATGAATAAACTGACTCAAACCGCAGTTGCAGGGATTCGGCGAAATGCCGAAGCACGAATTCCGGCTTCAGTCCACGACACAGGACGTGGGCATTCAATACCAAGATGTAGAATCGGTACAGACATGACAAGTTTCGATCCAGACTCGCCTTGGATTTTATTGTGGGAAACTTGGCTCTTTATCGCAATGTCCATACAATGGATGACAGTGGTGTTTCAAATCTGCTTCCGCATGAAGAAGACACGATATTTCGAAGCGGACGTCACTACAATCTTTTTAGAGGTATCGTTCGTCGTGGATGTATATGTCCGTTCACGGGTGGGATATTACACATTCGGGAACAAGATCATGGATTTGGCAACAATCCGAAATTCGTATTTTAAGTCGAGTGCGTTCGTAATTGATGTTCTTGCGCTTGTACCCTTGTACACCGTGAATTGGTATCGGTCCCCAGACGAACGCTTCGATGCGCTCAACATCAATAAGCTATTCCGATTGATGAAGGTTCCGAAACAGTTCCAAGCACTGGAAAATCGATATCTGAAGCGGACAACGGAACTACGGTTATTCAAACTATTCTATTACACGTTTCTTCTATCTCACGTGTTAGGGTGCATGTGGTTCGATTTCGCTGCGAATGCCTCCAGAATCTTCACAACTGGGTCCAGTGCGACAGAGTTTGGGAAGGACAAATGGCTACCCGAGGCTTCGTTGGAATTTACCGCTTTGAATCGACAATATTTTATGTCTTTGTTTTGGTCATTTGGACTCATGTCTGCCTCCAGCACAGGGGACTTACCAAAGACAACGCATGAATGTATTTTCAGTGTCATCACAATGACCTCTGGTCTGTTTCTGTTCGCGTACGTCATCGGAAATTTTACAGACATCATTGAGCTCATTGGTGGCGATGTTCGAGAGTTTAGCGAGAAGTTGGCGTCAGTGCGGCTGTTACTATCGCACTTCACACTACCTGCGCTCATTGAAGAGCGCCTCAAGACGTATTATTTCTTCAAACGCTATCACACGATCACACAAGAGCACCATCTCGAGCGCTGTTTGCCTCCTTCACTTTTGACCGATATTCGGCTCGTGCATCTAAAACCAATGATCGCTCAGGTGTCATTCCTTAGCGGAATGGAAAGCTCGGTCACGCGAATGCTGGTGTCCCAATTCAGTCAAGTGCTGGTATTACGTGACGAATACGTGTGCCGGTGCGGTGAAAAGGGAAGCGATATGTATTTTGTGTTTACCGGTATGCTGGACGTGCTGGTGCCGAAGAAGAAGGCAAGTAGCAAGGCCCAGGAAGGGGGGAAAGCCTTCATGTCCTTTGCTCAACGCAAAATGTTCGACACGGATGACCCGTATTATGGCTTGATTACCAAGGTCAACGTACTCTCCGCAGGATCTTACTTTGGTGAGAATGGATTGTTCACCAACTCTCTGCGGAATGCGTACGTGCGGGCAACCACGTCCTGCATTCTGTACAAACTGTCACGGGCCTCACTGGAACTGGTCTTCGATCGATACCCGCAATGGAAGAAGAAGGTGGTGCGCATCGCAAGTTTACAAGCCGAGCAACAACGACTGGCACGACTGTCCACGGAGGAGCAGACTCGACAGATTGGGGAGGAAAAAGGTTCGATGCTCTCTCAGATTGACGTCATGAACCAACGCGCCGAGCAAATTGAAGCCGAACTAAACGGGATGCGAAAGAGTGTTGCTTCAATCACAGGAGTGGTTGAGCCATCACGAGAGTTGCGACCCTGGCATCGTTGGGTGATTAATCCATCTAAAAACGTATTTCAGCATATTGTCCACGGGACCGAGGCGCAAAGCTCATTCCACCTTTGTTGGTTGCAATTGGCTATGATATGCACCGTGTTCACGGCGTTTGTCGTTCCGTACCGTATTTCGTTTGACCCGATGAATCGCACCACTGGGGTCGCTCCACTGATACATCTGGGCCAGCTCTTCAGTGAAATCTTCTTCATCCTTGACGTATGGGTAAGCTGGCACGTGAAAGGAAGCCCCGACTCGATGGAACTGTATGAGCAAAACCATTTAGTAATGTACCGCAAGCGGCGATTGCTCTGGGATGTGATCGCGGCGATCCCCATTGATCGTCTTCTGGAAGATTTCTCAGATAATCATATCTTCAGTGCGCTGCACTGTGCCAAAGTTTTGAATGTCGTGGTCTACCTTGGTGAGCTCAATCGCCGCAGCGTGTCGTTCGAGATCAACCGCTTCCGTGGTGTCTGCCTCATGTATGCGCTAGCAATCTACTGGACGGGTTGCGCCTACATGGCCCTATCCATGAAAGTCGGATTTGGTGATGATTGGCATGCGTGGGCACCGTCTCGCGAGCTCGAGATCGCCAACCCCGAGGATCCTTCATTATCCCAACTCACGCTGCGCCTATTGCGTGGCGTTTTCTTCGGCACTACGGCCTTTGTCAAGAAGGGGAAAACGTTTACGCCGGAATTATCGTCTCAACTCGTGTTCACGTTATCCGTGTGCTTCATGGGGTTACTCGTGATGGCGTGCATGATTGGTGAGATCGCGGCGCTTTTCATATCGTACATCTGGAACGAGGTGGATTTCCGCAAGAACCACATCGCCGTGCAATTGTATTTGGAGCGCATGAAGGTCAGTGACGAGCTCAAGCGGCGCACGCAGGCGTTCATGTCCTTCTTGGGGGCATCTCATGCCGGGGTCAATTACGGGGTCATTTTTGACGAGATGCCCGAGTCCATCAAGAGCGCCTGCATCATGCACATTTCGCAAAAGCCTCTGAGGTTGTTTTCCACGGCCGTGTTCCGCTTGCTGGCCGGAGAGGCCCACAAGGACCTGGATGACCTCACGCACTCCTTGGCGCGCCATTTGCGCTTTGAAGGGTACCCTCGCGACGAATTGGTGGTGACAAGGGGCAGTATCTCGCGGGCCATGTATTGCGTCGTGAAGGGCCACCTCGGGATGGAGACCGAGAGCGCGGAGGGCACGGCGCGCGTGTTGATCCGCAAGGGCGATTACTTCGGAGAGCGTGGCCTCCTGGGCTGTGCCGTCAGCATGTTCTCTGTGCGCACCTTACGAGCCTGTGACCTTCTCTCGCTCAGCTCCGAGTCGCTACTAACCATTGTCAAGTCGTACGCGTTCACGCAAGTGGCGTTGACTTTAATCGAGCGTGCACATACGCGGGTGTGCCACCTCGTTCCGATTAGTACAGATTGCTCACGCACGGAGATGGAACACATTTGGGGAGAGGCGTTATTACTGGAGTTGCGAGCCTTGGACAAGAACCTCCCGGCTGCCTCCAAGATGGTGGACGACGATGATGGCGCTGATGACCAGGCAGGCACCAGTGTGGCCCACCACCATATCCACAGCCTCGTCGGTGTCGTTGAGGTGCCATCCGAAGCGATCCGAGTCTTCCTCCCGCTCATCCTGGTCGTCATGTCTCGTGACCCACTGGACTGCAGTGCCATGCGCAGCCAACGAAAGGAGGGAGAATTTAGCTGAGCCCCCTAGCCTGGTATCAAACACCGACCCACACGATCATGGTCACTTGCCGTCGGAGGCTTAAACTTTGACGAGAACTAAACCCTTGGCAATGGATGCGTCCACCAGCATGGTCGCGGGCCTTTCGAGTCCAACGATTTGGTTGCATTTTTTTTCGCAATGAATTTCTGGCTGCCGCCACTGCACGCTCGCCACTCTCGGATTGTATGCTGTCATCCTTCCTTGTCAACGTAAGCTGAGCGCCTTTCCGAGACCTCAAATTGGCCAAAGCTTCTGAACGATTGAACATTCTCACGATTCTCGTTTCTGTAGCTCCAGCACAGCGCCTCGTAGGCAGAGTCCCCAGCTCTTAGACTGGGCAATCTGCCCACGTGGCGCTGTGTTGGGTTATCATGGATTCGGAAAGACGAATTGGTTTTCTATGGCGGGAAATCGTTTGAGTGTACTATCCAGGATACCGTACGCAGTACGGAGATAAAAGCTGCAACAATCGCAGTAGGCGACGATGACGCGTCGGAGGACTTGAACTCTGTGCTTCGACACCGCACGCAGGGTGACCCTAACTTGCGTCTGGTGTTGCTCTGTATTGTTGAGTGTGCTGTCCATGTGGCGTGATGACAACACGGATAAGCCTGAAAAGTATCTCGCCAGGCGATGCTGGGCAGAGCTGGGCAGAGGAGTCTGTCGTGTCTTCATTGGCTGCACAGGGTGGCGGACGAGCATCCCTGTTGTTCTGTGGTCGATGGGTCCACAATCTATCGGTCACACATCTTCCGATGCCTCTGGGGTTGGCTGGTGAATGCGTCATGCATGATCCCCACCGTAAACAACAGCGATGCCTCTTTTTATGGGTGCTAAATTAATATATAAACGTGGGTGATAATTGACGTGGTCGGACCACATGCGTGATTTGGCGTTAACAAAAGCTTACACGGCGTCTATCCCCCCCCCCTCAAATCTGAGCTTCTACGCCGCAGTGAATGGATGTTGAGAGAACTAACAATTTGCGGCGCGGATATCCACAGACAATCCCCCGACGCCGCTCTACTCCAACCAGAATGGATCGAACGGTTGCAGAATTATCAGGATGCTCGTAACTAAAAGTAACTTTTACTAGAAGACCCGAATATTATACATCCTCCTCGAAAATTGTAGCGCGGACTGTGCATTGCTGGTTTATTGCAGCGGCGGAATCATAGACTATTTTATCCAATCAGTAAAAATTTGACAATCCACATAAATCGGACCACATATTGCTAATCTATGTCTGATCCTACAATTATGCAAACACAGAGGTATACTGTATATTGCTTCCTTCAACAAATATTTGCTGGTGCACATTAGTTTACCAAAATGATCAATAAACGGAACAGATAAATTGTGCGTGGCCAAGGTCAAGGTGAGGTGAAGCTGTGAAGGCTGTGCTCTGCACTTTATTTTCGATGCCGGATCTGTACGCTATTCAGTCCTCGGCAATTTATTCTGTAGCGTCACCTGAGGACTCGTTCAGGCCACATCAAGGGTTTTGGAGGGCCACTTGCTGCACCATCCTGAATTTCACCGCTTCGCCAGTCACAACGCATTTTTCACCGCAACGAGAACTCGTCTTCACTCACTATGGATTGTATGGAATTGTTCCAACTTTTTGAGGATGTATCCCCGCGCGACGAGTTGATAAGCAAATACAATCGCACTACGATCGACTCACCTTCAAACAGCAAGGAACGGCGACGAACAGAATCGATGCCAACACTCCCGACGGTAGTCTCACCGCCTATGAGAGAAACAGTGCACCGCAGTACAGACACCGCCACGAAGCCGTACAATCCTGAGCGGCGAACGCGACGATCGAAGTCAGAGCGCAATTCTAGGAAGCGACGAGCGGTATGGACCTTTGTTTATTCAAATTCAAAGGGGTGCATATGTTTATCTCTTTATTGGCTATGAAAGCTGTGCTTCCAATGCAGTCTCTAATGCATATGTCTTTTCTTGTCTAGGAATTTTTGTCACAAATGAGAAGCGAAGTCAAACGACTTCAACGTGAATACGAATCCGTAGCAAATCCAGACACCCTGGACAAGCTCCTCGAGGAGACGTGTAGCGCAGCTCCAGTGGCAACACTTGCAACCATAGAGAAACAGTCTATGATCCGCCGTCTCCAGTGCATTGAACGTTTGTTGTATGATGAACGCGAAGAGATGCAGAAGCGATTGCAAGCGTATAAGTCCCGATTCCAATTGTTCAGGGAAGGGACCTTATCCGATACATCAGGATCTCGTGCTGAGTAGTGAAATAATACGAGGACGTATCAAGCACCGAAAAAAATGTGGCTCTTGATTGCTTGAGCCTTTATTTCAAATATTAAAGCACACACGCGAATAATAGCAGCATCGTGCATGCTGCACGATATGCTGCTGACGTGACGAATACCAGAGTGCCCCCCTCAGCTCTCTATCCCTATTTCTCGTATGCTGGGCACAAGTTGTGCTAGCGCCGATCCCATGTATCTCCCTCGTTATGCCTCCCCTAGTTAGTGTTGGTGCCTACAATCACATTTAGATATCACTGAATTACCGTAAAACGCCTCACTGCGTCGCCCGTGCGTCAAAGTACCGAAGCCGAAGCCCGCGTCGTCTGCGTATGGAACTTACGATTTCCAATTTGGGAGGAGCATCCAAAACAACAAGGATCAGTCGAAAATGGTAATTGTGAATGAGTGTACGTATGTGTATCAACTAAGAGCTACATTTATCTTGGCATGCAATCCGTGGTTTAGTGGAGACATGGTGTGATCGCTTGCTTACACGATCATGCCACGTGCCACACCTTGCTCCTCTTCCTGCTGGGCAGCGAAGAAGTTGAAGATCTGCTCTAACGTGGTCTGCGAAACGCTGTACTCACGAATGTGCATTGTTGTTTTGACATCTTCAACCAATGCAAACACCTTTGACAATCTTAGCTCTTCGTTTGAGCCATGCAACTTGAATCGGCAGAAATCATTTTGTCGCTCCATGATTTGCACTTGATCTTCTCCAAACGATTCCTGCAGGAAAGCGCTTAACGAATTGAAGCGGTTTTCTTCAGTGAACCATGAGCACAACGCCTCCGCACCCACAAATCCATCTCGCTCTAGTGCAGCGGCGAGACTGTAACCCGTTGGATGCGACGATGAGATACACTGCGCCATGCCTGCGTCTCCAAGCGCACGACACTTGTCTTCCAATTCGGACGCCGTCACAGTCGTACTAGACTCACCAAAGTGACGATCAACCAAATCACGGAGTTCATCGTAGGACTGCATCGACATTTTCACATCAAACACTAAGCCATCACCAAACCGACTCTTCAAGTGCTGAACACTGCCAAGGCAACGCAAATTGCCGCCCACCATGATACTCACTCGCGAACAAAGTGCCTCACATTCTTCCATACTATGAGTAGTCAACACGATCGTTGCGGATTTGCTTCGTGTCGAGATGCCGGCAATCACGTCCCACATGAAACGGCGAGACACCGGGTCCATACCTGTGGACGGTTCGTCCAAGAAAATGATTCGAGGGTTGCCGATCATCGCAATCGCCACAGACAGCTTGCGCTTGTTACCTCCACTCAGACTGCCCGCAAGCTTGTCATCAAAGGATGCCAGATTGAGCTGCTGAATCTTCTCTGAGACAACATCGTCAATGTCGGTCGCAGGCACACCCTTGATTCTTGCGAATAACTCCAAGTGCTCTCGCACAGTCATCAGCTCAAACAGGGCATCAAACTGTGGGCAGTACCCAATCTGCCGGCGCACCTCAGCCTGCTGCGTAAGAATATCAAAGCCGCCGAGCGTCGCCGTTCCTGACGTGGGGGGAACATCGCCAGTAAGCATCTTCATCGTGGTCGTTTTTCCCGCACCGTTGATACCCAAGAAACCAAAGCATTCACCACGTTTGAGACCAAACGTTAATCCGTTGACTGCCTTCTTGCCACCCTTGTAAACTTTCTTTAGCCCCTTCAGCACAATCACGTCATCGTTTGCACCATTCTCAATACGGCGAGCCTCTTTCGCAACATCAATATCGATACCTGCCTGGCTCTCTTCTGTCTCATCCACATCGACTGTGGTGTCCTTGGATACTCGAGAAAACGTCCGTGAATAATCGATCCAGAGAGTCAATATGCTGAAAAAAATCGCACCAAGGGTGAGGAAAATCAATTCGAAGCCCATGATGTCCGTGTTGAACGGACTTTTCTTCTCCTTGTCGCTGTCCAGGACCGCGTCAAATTCGTGCAGCGACAGATTGAGTAAACCGTTGCCCAGATTGAAGAGTGGCGACAACCGCCAGATGAAGATCAGAACAGCATTGATATCTTTGGTCGAATCAATAATATCCAGGATGAAGGAGATAACCATAAGAACAACGCCGATGACAAAGTTGATCATAATCGTGTACGTTTGCGCTGATGCGTGATCCTCGAAGAAGTGCGACATGCAATACGTGAACGGACAAATCGCCAAACCAAAAAGAATGAAGAGAACGACCACGGACGGGTACGTTTCCGATGTACAGGACTGGCAGTCGGTTCCGGTCATCGCGGAGATATCGAACAGCTGAATCAAGATCAGCGCAGCAGCGCATGGAATGACATACATCATCAAATCCCACAGAAAGTTTGACAGCCAGAATGCGCCAACCGAGACGCCTGATACAAACTGCTGGTGCTTTGCATTGTGGGTTGAGGTCTTTTCCTTCACGAGGAAAACCACAATTGAGGCCGGGAAGAATGTGAATGCGATGACGATGAATAAGCACGCTGTAAAAGACAGGAACGAATCAAACAGCGCCTTCGAAGAAGCAGTGAGTGGCAACGGATGACTGTTCACCTTCAAATCAACGTCAACAGATGCATCCGAGCCCGTATCCTTTGCAAAAAACCGATACACGGCTTGATCCATCAGAGTCTTGAAGATTGCGGCACTGTGCGTAGCTGACGTGTTGACGAATACGTTATAACCGAAAAGATTCCGGTCGCTCTCACCGTAAACAAGATATGCTCCAAATTGAGAATCGGAGATGTCTTGACCATTCTTTCCGTATCCGCGGTTGAACAACTCCTCACCGAATTTGACCCCGTAGCCTGTCGCATCTGAAGCATTGATGGTAGGATCGGTGTACTTGACACCGAACACAGTCGGACTATCGGAATCGTATGGAGTCATAGCGTCGCTCGAGATCTCTTGAGGGAGAGCACCAGTGAAGATCTCTGAACTCATTGCACTGCTGCACCATTCATCGCCATCTGCTTGACAGAAGAACGGAGTGGGGCTTTGGTCTTGAGCAGAGAATGCGTCAGTCGTAAGAGCAAGCTTCGGATCATCGGACGTCAAATCGCCACTTGACAGCAGCAACAAACCAGCCAGGAGTAGTAGCACAGGAAGAATAGCGCTGAAAATCATCATGCGTCGATCACGCTTCGCAACACACCATCGCTTCATAAACAGCGCATGCAAGTGAATGAAGAACATCGCATTTTGAGCAGGTTCTTCCAACAGAGGGACATCGTTGGACCCGGTCGGACTAGAGACAGGAGTATCATGGTTTCGCGCACCCTTTCCAAGCGTGTGCTGGTGGTCTACGTCATCTGCTTCCGCCACCTTGATAAATACTTCTTCAAGAGTCGTCACCGAAACACCGTACGATAACAGCTTGAGTTTAGCCAAGTTATGATCGAGATCCGAGAACATTGCAGCAAACTTGGACGAACTTTCAAGAGGCAGTTGGAATGCAATCTCACTGCCAACGTTACTTAGTACCTGCGCATCAGCGACGTAAGCTGTGATGAAATTGATCACTTCACTGTCGTTGCAACCGATGTCATCCTTCACCAAAGTCAAATTGTAGCCAGCTCCATATCGGTTCTTCAAAAACAGTGATGATCCACAGCAGCGCAGCTCGCCCTCAGACATGATCGCGATACGGTCGCCCAGAATGTCTGCCTCATCCATAAAGTGAGTCGTCAACACCATCACGCGATCGTGTCGGTTGTTTAGCAAAATCTCCCACGTACTCCGGCGGCTATAGGGGTCCATCCCTGATGTAGGTTCATCCAAGAAAACCAGAGAGCTGTCTCCAAGTAATGATACCGCCACCGAAAGTTTCCGCTTCATACCACCCGAGAGTTCGCAAGATTGCACGTTGCGCTTCTCCGTCAAGCCAACTTCTTTGATCTGCCGGTTCACAACCTCCACGAGCCTTTCATTGGTGTAACCCTTAATACGGGCAAAGAACAGCAAGTGTTCCTCCACGGTAAGCTCAGAGTAAAGCACATCGTGTTGAAAACAGATGCCGAGCGATTCACGAATTTCATCCATGTCTTCCGAGAAGGACATCCCATGAAACGAAGCATCACCGGAAGTGGCAGCAGTCATACCCGTCAGCATAGAGATCAGGGTTGTTTTACCAGCGCCGTTGTGTCCCAGTAGACAAGTAATTTGGTTTTTGTACATCGTAAGGTTCATGCCCTTGACAGCAACCTTCTCACCACCTGGAACAGCAAACACCTTGCGAAGATGTTGCACGGACAAAGCATCTCCGTTCATTTCCTGTTCGCGCAGATCGGCGGTGACTGGCTCGAAGGAAGGGTTCACATCCAGGACAGTGTTGTCGATTCCAGATTCTTCCACAACGCCATTCATCTTGGCCTTCTTGGCCTCACGAGCTTGACGGCGATCTCTCCAGTACGACGGAGAGACCGGGAAATACCACTTGAGCGTCGTGCCATAATCTTTTGGGATGACCTTTTCAAAGTATAAACCCAGAACTGTGTACAGCACTGTATCAATCGCGAAAAACAAAAGCGCAGTCTTGAAGCGGAAGTTCTCGTTGAGTACGTCAATGTTTGAGAACGCGATCCCCTGCCCAGTCTTCTCGAGGTTGGCAAGCACCTGCACACCCAGGGAGAGTGCGACCGGTGACAACAAGCACCCAATCGACTTGCTGCCCTCGGCGGTGCTGGGCGAAAACACTGTGGAGACAAAGTACATGAGGAAGAACAAGATCATCCCCACGAACGCTCCCGAGCGAGCCTTGCTGAAGAGCGTACTGATCAGGAAGCCGAACGCGAGCACGCTGAGGCCAAACAAGTAAAAGAACAGGAACGTCAAGACCACGGAGCTGTTGGCAAACAGACCGACCAGTCCTGCGGCCGCTTGCAGCACGGACCCGACAAACAAGATGATCGCATACGAGATGAACCAGGACATGATGATGGCCTTCTCCTTGACACCGAGGATCTTGATCAACTCACGCAGACGGGTCTCCTTCTCCTGAATGAACACGACCAGGATGCGGGACACGCAGTACAGATACGCAAGGATGAACACGAGCGCAAACACGTCTTTGATCGAGTCATAGAACGGCGAGTCAATGTAAACATCCACGGGGAACGGAGCCACGGCGGCACCCAGGTAATGCTGCGGCACCTGGCGCAGTGGCTTGAGCACGGCCTCCCGCGCGGCCGGGTCGGCCTCGGCCAGCAGCGCGGAGAACGGCACCGTGGTCGCGACCAGGTCGTCCTCCGTATGGCCCGCCAGCACCGTGTTCATGGCCACCTGGATGCGCGTATCCGCATCCACGGCGGCCAGCAGTCGATCGTCCAGTTCGTCCGAGGACTCGGCCGTGGACTGCGTGCGCTGGCACTGCGCGGTCGTGGTCTTGGTGTCGGCGTCCCACTCAGGCATACACGTTACAAACCGGGTCACCAGCGTCTGCAGCGTCATGAACCCGCTCACGGCGTACCGTGAATAAAAGTCGAACTCAATCTTCTTCCGGAACGGGTACACCTCGAGTGGGTCCCCACTGGTCTTGGCCACGTTCCCCGCCACATTCTGGTCGACGTAGGTCGAATTGAGCCGCAAACTGTACTCAATGGACTGAAACTGACCCACTTGGTCGTCCCGCGGGAACTGCTCAAAGACGATCGCGCCATGAATGCGTGGGTTCTCGAGCCCGTCTCCGTAGCTGTCGCCCTTGACGTACTCGTCCAGGGCCTCCGTGCTGTCGTAGAACACCACGCTGTCCCGCAGCGACGGGATCGCGGGTGCCGTGGCTGAGCCATTGCCCAGCACCACGCGCGGGTACCATTCGTCCATGGTCTGTAAAAAATACTCGCGAGTGAAATCCGTGTCGGGCACGATCGCCAGCTTGTAGGGCGACACCCGGCCACCGCACGCGGAGGGCACGAAACTATCAGAGGATTCATTGAGACTGACGGCGCCCTGCGTGGCCACGCCCAGGACACAGGTACGGTAGTCACTGGACGAGAGCTCCTCGAGGCGATACGCGTCGTTGATGGACTGCGCGCCGAGGGAGAGCAGGATGCCCGTCATGGAGGCCTCCCGCTCATAAAAGCGGGGCATCGGCGCGGGGATCCAGTCGATGAAGCCGCCTGTGGGCTCGAGCAGGTTGTGCGACGTGCCCATGCCGCTGTCCGTGGGGGAGGTGGCGGAATCGCTCCAGCCGGCGGGGACGTCCTTGTCCGTGCTCACGTTCTTGAGGACGCCCAGGAGCAGGATGAAGAGGCAGGGCATGGCCACCTCCAGGAGCGTGGCCACCCAGTGGCGCCGCTTGAGCACGGCGTTCTTCCACAGCAGCGCGCGCACGGCCATGGGCGTCGTGCGCCGCGCAGCCAGCGACTCGTCCTGCGGCAGCATGAAGCGGTGAAGCGAGCTAGGTAGCGGTGGCCTTGTGTGTTGGTTGGTGGTGGTTATTGGTTGGTGGTTGGTGGTTGTTGGCGTTGCGGAAGGGAGGGTGCGCGATCCGCGTCGGTTTAACTAATGAGAGAGAGAACGATCGCGCCTGGTACGCTTGGTGGATGAACAGACGACGACTACCGTCATCATGGAGCAGAGCTACAGTATTACAATAGCTCCCTCTTGGCGTGCGATGCGGGTGTATGTGCAGTACCCATGGATCTCTCTCTCTACGTCCCTACGGATGTCTCCCTGCTCCTGACGTTGCTGAACGGATGGGTTCAAAATGGTTTTATCCGTGTATAAACCGGTCGTTTGCCACGGTTGGCGAATGGGAACGTACGATGCAGTGACCAACGGTGGGGGTTCTGGTTTTAACCGCAGCGGACCGCAATCGTCCAAAACTGTAATCGACCAGCGTGTTCACCAATGAGAAGCCACAACTGCCCTCTCTTACAGTCATTCTCAATGACCGCAATCTTTTCCAGTGGTAATCACTCTGATGGACAGCGGTCGAGTAAAAATTGGGCCACAAGATGTCACACACTGCAATTTTACCGAAAACAGTCCGGTAAAGCTCACCGCGTAAAGGAGGACAATATTTGTCTTCCGCTGCCTGTCCATTTTTGACCATGAACCGCATGCTACATGGTCAGAAATGGACAGACAGTATGCATGCATTAATAGTTCAATGCGAAGAGGATGTGTCCAGACACTCGCTCCTACTTGAGAGAATCCATTTATCTCGAGGTGGGGCAAATATTGCGAGAGCATTGCCCGCATCCACGCGTCCGTCGAGCTGCTCTCCAAGTACTTGCTACTAGAAAATATTACTGTACATGCCTATGCATCGCTGCCAAACAGAAGAGTATTCTGTGAAACCCGGAATATGGATACAACTGTAGTTTGCGTGATGGGGATTGGGAAGGTCCTCGTTATTCGAATCTAACTCGTTTGTGAATGAGCTCACATTTACAAGCACCATGGCTCGGGGGATCCGTACATTCTATCAAATACAATGATTAATCGGCAATTTCTACTAATTGCAATGTCGAAGCGGTGCGGAGCACTAGTTCCCAAATGCCTACGACCCACCCAGAGCCCGCCAGACTTGAAGTATGGCTTGATGCTGCTGTTTCTTTTGGATCATGCCAGCCAACTCGCCGTCAACACTGCGCGTGGCCGTGCTAGCAGCGGTCACTCGCAGAGCCTGTTGCATCAAGATGGGGTGCCCAATCTCCATCGCCAGCTGAAAGATAGCAAACCAATTGCATAAATCGAGGGTATCACTCAGTGCACGGGTGATCATGTGCCAGGCCTTGGTACATTCCAATACTTTGGCTAGGCGCAGGAGCTGCATGAGATCTTGCATGGATTGCTTCTTTAGCATCCGGTAGCTGTCTTGCTGGCTCTTGGGGAACGCCGAGAGAAAAATTTCCACTGTATGTACGGAGAAGCCTACAAGGTCTACCCTCACAGGAGTTGTGGTCTCCATGGACTTGTTTGCTGTGTTGTGTCGTAACAAGAAATATCGCAATCGTGCGCAGTGCGGAGCGAGTTGGTGCCATGGCACAGTCACCACGGACCCTTCGTCGCAGCATAGCGCAAACAATGGATATGCACCAGTATCATTTCGCTGGTTCAGCTGCTCTTCTTTCCCGATGAGGATCCGTCTCAAACTTCTTTGTGAACCGTGATCCATAGCACCATCCAACTTGAGCATTGAACTTTTATTGCAGCACAATAACACCACGGAAATTAGGAAGCGGACGAGTTGACCGCTTCCATCGGCCTCCAGCGCAGAAGTCACCACATCTTGAACAAACTGCAAATCATTGCACGATCGTGCCGTGTGAGCTTTTCTGTTGAACTGCAAGAGCAGGAACAGCGACACAATTTGATTGCGCTGCAGGGTGGTGTCCGAGGAACGAGCGACTGAATCTGCAATCTCACACAAGAGTGGGGCTTGCGTGCTTGCTTGTTCCATCATCCATTCAAGAAACGCCTCACTGGGGCTAGCCGGGTTGCCTGGCTTCGAGTCTTTCAGCGCCAGAAGGTGAAGAATGAAAGCGCAATTCTGTTCGACCAAGGCGCAGAAGAACGCCTTCGTCGGTGATAGTCTCTGCACGAGGTGTATCAATTTCAGTGCCTCATCGCGCACGCCTGCTGCGTCATGGCCCAGAAGCCAGCAAAGGGTGATCAACGCTCCAGACGAGCGAATCGCAGTAGCGAGACCCAGGACTGAGGACACAGCAGCTGATTTGTGGGCGAGTATGGTGGAGAGCACTCGCAGTCCGTGCTCCTGGAGAGCAGCATCACGGATTTGACTTGTATGCAGCGCCACGTCAAGGACCCCGATCCCACGAGAAGTTCCTGCCACCGCAGCAAAAAGCTTGTCACTTTTCGTGATCACAGCTTCGAGCAGCGCCAGTGAGAGGGACCATTGCGACCTCGTCAGCGCGGAGGTCGTTCGTGTCAACGACGATCGCCGCCTTTGCAAGCGCGTTGTCGATGCATTCTCCATCGACGTTGCCAGCCAATACAAGTGTTGCACGAAAATGCCATGCGCGAAGAGGTAACGACGCGCTTGCTCTTCCAGTGACGCGTAGTCGATCTTGAGCATCTGCAGCAATAATTGCGACGCCACGCATGCGGCGGGCTCCACGGGCGAGCGAGAGAGCAGAGCCAGCCAATTAATCGTGTGGACCTGAGTTTTGCTCGGCATTTGATCTCCATCCGCGTTGGTCAGTGCGCATTGAAAGGCTCGCACAAGTACACGAATCAGTCGTAGGCAAACGCTGGTCTCCAGTGAGAGCGGAGGGGGGGGATCGGCGGTGGCTGTAGAAGTCAGTGGCGTCATCGCGCGATTGTGGCAGTCAGCAATTTTGTCGATCATGAATTGACGCCAATCCGAGTTCCATACACGAACCAATACTGCAGCCCGTGCTGTCTCCGTTGACGCTACACTGGACACTGTTGGTGCTTCATTTGCCAAGGTATCCAGTACACCAACAATGATTCGTACCGTGCGTGTGTCTGATATGAACAACAGCATGCCCAGGCGTCTCCATCGCTTTGCATCCATGTAGAGAAGTTCCTTCGCTAGGACTTCGCGTTCAACCTCTGACGGCGTCTGTGTAACTAGCCACCAGAGTGAGAGCAAGCTGT
The DNA here is from genome assembly GCA_023336285.1 of Pythium grandisporangium. Lineage (NCBI taxonomy): Eukaryota > Oomycota > Peronosporomycetes > Pythiales > Pythiaceae > Pythium > Pythium grandisporangium. Next base: position 36,848 of record JAADWT010000032.1, read on the forward strand.
GCTCCACGATATCCGATTGCGCAGTGATCACCACCCCCGTCCCTAGCGAACACATCCCTTGAAGCCGATAGGAACCTGTTGACGTGGTGGTGATCATGACAATGTGAGCATCCAATGGCTCCGATCGCTGGAAGGAAAACAAAGACAAATGTACTGGTGCTCTCGTTGCTGTAGTAGGTTTCAAACCCACGAAGGATACTCAAACAAGGACAGCATCTTAAGGTCCACCGCACTCGTAGTGTATTTTTGAATCAGCGCCATCGTATTTTAGAATCAGCGCCACTCCTTCCTTTCCAAACCGTGTTTCCATCCATCCAGGACCCCACATCCTCCTCCTCTGGCAGTGTTATGCACACGACCGCGTGGTAAGTTGATAGTATAACCCCTTCTGGAGCGTGGAGTCGCTCGTGTCGATGGTGATTACCACGTCCTCGTCATCTGCGTGTCTCTTGACCGCAGCAACGGCCGCCGTGATCTGAAATTCATGCATTCGCGCATGAGAGAAGCGTGAGGTCTCTGATCCGGGACATGGGGTCCAAAGCACGGGGCTTACATCCACCGCCTCCAGAATGTCGTCGTCAAAGCCCGGCGCATAACTGCGGTCCGCCACAGTGAGCCGACGCTGATGCCTCCCCAAATGATACGATGCCTTGAAGCGTGCAAATCCCCCCGGCGACGTCGATGGCACATACACATTGCCCCGGAAATCAACGTGGCTCACGCCGATCGACATGTTCTGGTGGATTACGACCAACAGCGTTAGTACGGCAACGGGGAAGGGAGTTCATGGTCATCTACTGGCCATGTAGACCCGTGCTTGATGACGGTGGCTAACGGCAGACGCACCTCTTCTGGCTCGAGGGTGATCGTGATCACACATCGGGCAACATCGCGTAGCACAGTAGGCGAGGTCTCGGCCTGGAACGCCGTGAAAATCACGGACAGTGCGAACGACGAGTCATCGCTGGTGTTGACCTGCATCACCGAGTCCGGCGGACAGCCGTCGCCCTGGAACATGGGGCTATGCACGTGCCCACCATGGAACCGTCGCTGTCTGTGGGGTTTTTCGGGCTCTGGGCGATCGTTGTGGCGGTGCTGGTGACGACGCGGCCGATAGCGGCGCCACCATTTTCGATTGTGAAGCATGCGCTCCGCGTTGCTCACATCGACAGAGTAACCATCGGATGGCTCCCGCTCTCGGGCGCTGGAGCCGGCGACTGCATTTTGTGGCTGTGCCAATACAATAGAGGCGAAGGAAACCAGGAGTATTGATACTGCGAGAATCGCGACCAGTGCTGTGAGTGACCCGGGGTGGCGCATCAGACAAAGCAAGTCTTCTCGCTAATTAGCGAAAACGGATTATGATCCGACCGATAAAGACGGACACGTGACCGACACAGCGATGGTCAGGGAGATGCCGGTTTAAGTGACCTCATAGCAAAAGAGATACAACAACCGCGACCGAAGCGACCAGGTTTTCCCTGCGCTTTCATAAGGAATCGGCACAGAAGATGCCGGCAACATGATGAACACTGAGCCGATGGGAGCGCAGATCGCAGATCGCGAATCGACACACCAGCAGCCGCCTGGTCGTTCATGCAAAATAAAATGCCCACCACTCACTTTCATTCCATTTCGATTCTTTACAACATATAAACTTGCTTGTGCACTTCCCAATCCGATTCCTCTCTCTTGGTCGCTCCTGCACTCCTCAAAGGGGCCAAGTCTCATTTTGCCATCCCGATCAACCCGCTCTCTCTGTCTCTGCCTCTCTCTCTCTGTCTCTCTCTCTGTCTCTCTCTCTGTCTTCTCTCTGGCAGTAGCAGCATCGCAACGCTAAAGAGATGACAGCTCTTGGTGGTGCTCGCTCTCCATCTCCACCACAAGAAAACGCGAATTGAGCACCACATAAGTTCCTCTGTCCAGGCACGTGGAAGCGGGTATATCACTGCATCGGCCAGTCAGACACTACTTCCAATCGAGGGGGCAATCTCGCCCAGTAGCGTTCCATCGCTCGCGTATACAGCACTGACATCCACGCGCACTTGCCGCGGGCTCCATCAATACAGTAGCCTCCCCTCATATATATTTACGCGTGCGCTCATGAACACATCAATCGAAGCGATCAATCCATAGATAACACAATCCCATCCGTGGGCATCATTCCCCTCTCCGCGAGCCGCTGTCATCACCACCGCGCTTGACCCCCTCTCGCGTGCCTTATTTAAATCGTGGACGCATCCAATGCATTACTCCCCTTGGCTCGTCGTCCTCTTCACCCCAGCAGCGCAAACAGCGGCGCCACGGCGTTGCTCTCCCAGCGCAGCAGCGCCATGGCGATCTGGTACTTCCACACAGTGGCGTGGTGCGCACTACGTGCAGTCAGGAGATTGCCACCAAAGCTCACGTCACAGCCCAAAGGCGCGGGCTGGCCGGGCGCCGCCGGCGGTGGGTCCAGCACCATGAGCCAGTAAAACATATCCATCCACTGCACGTTTGGGTCATCGTCGGCGCCATCGTCGGCAAAGACAGTCGGGTTGTGCGAGCGGAAGCAGATCACATACCCGTTCTCGAGTCGGATGCGGAAAAGCAAAAAGACGGTGCGGAAGATGGGCGCCGAGGCACCTTCCTGCAGGTCCCGTCGAATCAGGAGTGTGTCTTCGTTGATGCGTTGCAAGATCTCGAGGCGCTGCACGCTAGCGTAGATGCCCCGGTAGAGGTCCAGGTCACAGTACATCTCCCAGGATTTCTCCACCAGTGCCTCGGCCGAGATGGACGTGATGCGTTTGGTGAAATTGAACTGCACGCCGCCATTGGCCGTCACTCGCTGGTGCTGCGTCCAGCCATTGGTCTTCTCCTGGTCGGGCTCGGTCGTAGCAGTCGCCGTTGGTGACAGCTGTCCACTGGAGGCACCTGGTGGCGGTGGAGGCAGTGGGAGTGACTGATGTGGATGGACTGAGGCTGGATGACTACTGCCCTGGCCCTGGTGTTGCCCCTGGCTACGGGCGGAGGGCCACGTCATACTGCGGAAGAACGACAGCGCCTGCTCATGCGAGTCCAGCATGATGGCACGCGCCTGCTCGACCGAGAGCGGCTCAATGTGGATGGTACCCACGGACGGGATGCAGCCATCGTTGGCGCCCCCACGCGGCAGCTGTGGGATCTGGAAATCCGTCTGCAGCCGCTCCAACTGCTCGCCCACCGTGTCAAAGAGCATGAGGCGGTCCTTGAGCTCCCCACGCTCGTGGCGCAGTGCTCGAACTTCATAGATGGAGCGCACAAACTTCTTAAACGTCACGTCCCACCACGAGGACTCATCAAAGTGACCCCAATCGGGTCGTGCCGTCACGGCCACGAGGCTCTGCTCCAGTGTCTGCTCCAGCGCTGCGCTGACCTGCTTGAGTCCACTGCGCTCGTGCTTCTTACGGACACGTGACTGGCGCACGGTCTCGCAGTGCTTGAGCCGTTTGAACTCGGCCTTGACCATCTTGCGCGTGGCCTCCACGGGCAGGTGCGCGTGGGTGCGCAGAATATCGCGCTCTACCTCGTCCAGCGTCACCACGCGCTGGAACACGGCGGCGCCGTCCTCCTCACGGTCCCCGAGCTCTTCATCCCCGCTCAGGGGCTCGTTCACCTGAGTCTTCGTCTTCCTCTGAGTCTGCGTCTTGGTCTGTGTCTTACTGTTCTTGCGGTGCCGCGTGCTGGTCGCTCGTGGTGGCTTGCCCCGGGGCATCGCCGTGGGCCTGGCCTGGCTCGCCACGTCATCGTACAAGGTGGACGAGGACAGAAGTGACGAGGAGGGCGACGGCGACGGCGCGTGCGGGGACACGGCCACGTTGAGGCGCGTCTGCGGCGGCGACGGCGGGAAGAAGGGCGTGGGTAGGCACTCGCTCATCAGCAGCGCGTCGACCGAGTAGGCCGCGGTGCCACGCGGCGCCAGCGAGTCATAGCCGTTCATTCTCGCCAATGACGAGGGGGCCAGTGTCCTTGCGCTTCCTCGCAATTGTGGATGCTGGGTGTTGGTGCGTTGGTGTTGGTGCGTTGGTGGAGCGTTGGCGTTGGGGTGGGGGGTTAGCGGTCGTCGTTGTTGGGGGTTTGAGGGCCGACTGAGAGTGAGGGGTGCTCACGAGGGACTAGTTGGATGGAAGTTTAGACGCGCGCGATGGGCGGGACGAATAGGATACGGCGTTTCGCTCGCGCTGTCTGCTGAGGCGTCGCTGCTTGGACTTGAGCTTGGGCGACTGGATATTCGCTGCTGGTGAGAACACTCACTCATTCACTCACCCACCCCAACCAGTCTGTGTGTTTTTCTGTCTGTCTGTGTGTGGGCCGCCAACAAACTGCAAGCATGACACAAACAAACACACGACTGGAGAATGTGGTGGCGACGGTTTCGATAACCAAGCGAAAAGCAAAAACCGGATGGAGCGCAAGAGAGAGAAAAAAGGCAGATGAGGGAGGGAGGGGCGCGCGAGGAAAAAGAAGAACAAGGAATGCAAAAAAGACGCGCGAGTATTTGTTGCTGAAGGGATATACACACAGGACAATATATGAGTGGTCGTAATGATGATGCCCTCGAATTCAACAGGGTTTCATTGATTAGAGCACTACTTTCTGGGCTTTCGAAAGTAAAAAAAAAAAATCCAATGGGATTTGGGGACGAAAATTTGGTGTTGCGTTAAAAAGCTTGATAGATTCAATAAATAACTGCGTGTCGTGAGTCGCAACTCGCGACATCGGGTGTTTCCACCGAGTACCTTAGTCTTATCCATCCTCGTCATGCGTACCCCGTCATGAAATCCACGCCAACCTCACCATCGAATCCATTCATAGACTCCTCTACGGGTAGTTCGTTTATGAGATGCACATTAGCTGATGAAACGAGATCATATTACCACATTTCATATTATGATCTTGTTTAGTCTTAGCGGGCTATTGTAGCAACACTGTAACTGTCAAATCCGGACATCCACAACAAATCGGCTTGATGTCGTTAGCATTTCATCTGGCTTGGTCAAAGTTGGTTTCGTTTTGACAAGGTATTGTCGAGAGATCAATAAACGCACTGTGCTTTTTGTGCTGTTGGTAGACCCCGTTTGACAATAAGGGACAACCGTACTTTCCCCCAATTTCTGCCGAAATTATGTGGGTCAGTTGTGACTCACAACTAACCCACACAACTTGTGCGTCACAAGTTGTGACTAACGACCCACAAAATTGCATCACAAATTAGGACAATTGGTTTAGCTAAAATATGTAGCTAAAAGTACGTGTATACTCCAGTAGTATTTCAGATAAAACACGACCCACGCGAATGCTTCGAAGTGTTAGACTGAAATGACCTTCCATTCCAAATGAGAGTTGTCCAGTGTGAAATACGTACGTGTGCAGCGTGAGCACGCTCGCTATGGGCTCTATAGTTTCCGTGAGTATGCTTTTCATCAGGTACAGTTTGAGAGTGAAAAACCATATACATGTAGAAGGTAAATTCAGCCGTTTTATTTTACTTTTAGTTCTGCTCGGAAAATGCCCATCACTGAATCCAGCGGGCGGTCAGTTTCCTTTGTCGAAGATCCAAATCATCCCAGCTTTCCACATGCTTAGGGCGACGTTAGTTTTATTTGTTAAAGAGAGCATAGGTATCCTACGACAGCTATGTGCCACGCACGTTATCTTTAGCTGGAGTCGCAGCCTGCCGATGATGGAGCCGAATCTCAGGAAGTACGGATGTGTTGCATAGGCAACAAGGTACAGTGCAAAACATATAACTCTCATCTCTCAGAATATTGGTCCTTGCATGACAATATCTAGCGCTGTGGGCAATAGGTAGACGGACGATCAAATTGCTCGGTGCTGTGACCAGCAAGATTAAGTGTTGAGACTACGGCAACTAAGCGACAGCTACATTCAACCGTGCGACGTTTATATCCACCGTTCCCCTCAGGGACATGCCGAGCAGTCTCCCTCCCAATATTCGAATACCGGACCTTTGAAGTCAGTTGCCAGGCATATGCTACAACTCTGGTACTCGATTGTTCGATTCAAATTTAGGCCTGTTTGACAAAATATTATGCCAGAGATGCATTTTTGTTGGGTCTGTTTGGCGTTTTTATCCGATTTATTTTGGCCTGATATAGGCAATTTCATCCGCCAATAGTCCACTCCTGTAGCAATTAACGTTAAAACGTTAAAAAAAATACCGATCACAAAAGGTCATGAAAGGTTGCGGCCACCTGCCGACGTTCATACGCCACAAGAAGATGTCGACGCATAGCGGAGATTCCGCACTCCAGCCAAAGCCCCCACCGCTTGCATTGCAGAGGAAATCGGGTTTGATGAGTAGCCAGGACTCTTCCAATGCGACCAGCAAAGTGACCGACCCTGAGAACGCAATATACGACAAGCAGTTGTTATGGAAACGCCACGGGGACAAGAAGGCGAGTGCCCAACCTTGATGACGGGAATGACATCCATAAAGGCGGCTGTTGTTGTTGTCTTTGCTAACCTACTAGTCACGTTGCGGTGCAGCTAACGGATAGGGCACGGCAGCTACAAGAGGAGATGGATCAGGAATGTACCTTTAATCCCAAGGTGCGACTCTGTTTTGGACAATGTAGGACATACTTTCAAGCAAGATTGAGCTAGCCTGGGATGCGCACGACGGCGTCGTAGACAGTGAGTAATACAGCAGCCAATCACACAACCTACTAACGTTATCAAATGTGAATGCGGTAGATCAACAAGTCCAAACGTCATTCAGCGGCATCACTCCCGCTGGATCAGGACATCGCCACAGTAAGCGATGCCGTCTCGGACGACAATTCGTCAGCGCATTCCATCTCGCCACGCTCAGCCGGAGCGACTTCTGTATGGCAGACCACTGCCACCGCAACACGGCAACACGGCGATAGCAATGGGGCAATACGAGCATCCACTGGCGTGGACATCCATCCGACGGAGGCACAGGAAGCCTCCATCCAGCTCTTCCTAGCTCGCCAGGGACGCGCAAGAGAGGAAGCCGAACGCGGGCAACATCGGTAAAACCAACACCACCTCGCAGCATTGCGTGTGTGTGAGTAGGTGAGGTGGGAGCGAATGAAAAAGGCAAAAACAGATACTAATTAACCTCTTCGTGGGTGGGGTATGGCAGTCTCATGGCCGCGCGATCGTCCAAGGATTTTACCAAGGTCACTGCCACTCGGCCCTTTGAACTTAGTGTCACCAATCGAGTACGTCGCCACTGCCGGCCACGTACTAACCCAGTAGTGGAGTCCTCGACTGACGTCCAGCACTGCGATGGTGGGGCTTACGTTCACATTAGAAACCAACTCGCTCGAGCTCTGCCTCACCCACCAAACGGAACTCTGGTGCATCAGCGCGTTCACGACCAAGTTCACAGCATAGTAACGACGGGAGGCGATCATCGGGGCGACGATCGATGGCAGCAACAGCTCCCAGTGGCGAGGATGCAAGCGATCGTGAGCAGGCAATAGACCTATCAATCGTAGTACCCACCGCCGACACGGAGTCCAGTACCACGTACGTTGCTCGGTTTTACAGTTGAATCATGTCTTCATCTTGCTCCTGGCATACTCCTTGCTACCCAAGCGCTAACGACATGCACCGTGTATGTGTGTGTGTGTGTGCTTGCCAACACCCAGTGAGCGGTCTACACTGTTATCCATTATCGATTCTCAGCGCCGAGAGCTTGAACGCCGCGAGCGCGCCCAAGAAGAGGCGGCTCGACTCGCTGACACCTTTGCGACCACGATCCAGACGTTTGAAGAGCGGCTGGTGGCAGTGGAGCAGGCCACCGCCACGGAGCTCAGCGAGATGAAGGCGCTGCTGGCCAAGCAGGCCGCGGCCACCACGCTCATCCTTCACTCGCTTGGCCTGTCGCCTCCGCCAGTGCCGTCCACCCATCCAGCACCGACCGATCGCCGCACATCCTCCTCCTCGCCCTCGTCTCCGGCGCCCACGTCGATGGCGAGCACCACCCCCGCCACAACCACGACCGCGGCCACCTCCACTTCTACGCCTGCGTCCATGTGTGCGTCGCCCGCCTCGCCATCCGCATTGTCATCGTCGTCCTTTCCATCCACGCGACGATAACTGGAGCCTGGCACACCGCCAGTCGGTAGTACTCTCCTTCGCACCACCACCTTGTCCCCATTTGTATTCATCCACTTGCCCTTTTTGCTCCTTGTCATGAACGGCCATCTTTCTCTAGACACGTGCATCGCCAGTGACCACCACCCCTCCACTGCTACTCAAAAAGCAACGCACTCATCCACCCATCCACTCACTCCACAACAACACACGTCAGCCCGCGAGGTTGAACACGGGCGCCACGACGCGACTTTCCCATTGAAGCGCCATCCATAGCGAGGACGTAGCCACCGAGACCGCCGGCTCCGAGTCACCGAGGTCCAGCGCACCGGCGCATTCCACGTACACGCCGGCTACACGCCGCCGCCGTGCCCGGGCATCGCCCTCGCTCCCGCTGCCACTGCTACTACCAGTGCTACTGCCCGTGCTGCTGCCCGTGCTGCTGTCATTACCACCACCACTAGCGGGGAACGCGTCAAACCGGAACCATCCGAGCACATTAGCGAGCGCCATGGCCCCGGTCCCGGCCCCCGTCGAGTCACCATCTTCGCTGCTACTGCCACTGCGGTGGGTGCGTGCCGTCGCCGGGTCCACCGACCGCAAGCAGATGATAAATCCACGTGGTGTACGCATGCGGCACAGCACATACACGCACCGCGGCTCCGTCGTCGTGTCCCTACCACTGGTGGGAGTAGGACCCTCTGGCTGCGCTGCTCCATCTCCATTTTGCTCTTCGTCGTCGCCTTCCCCGGCATAACCGTTATCGTGATACGAACGGCCCACGCCATGACTGGCATCACGCCGTTGGTGGGGACCACCACCGCCGCCGCCGACAGAAGCATCATGCACAGCAATGTGGACGTCATCGTTCACGCGCTGCATCACCCCTATGCAGCCGCGCGCGTGGCACTTGCGCAGGATATTGGCGGGTTCCGCCAGCCAACGCCAGGTCTTGGTCATGAGGTCCTCCACGGTGCAGGCCGGGAACCGCTTGCGCAGCTGGAACGAGACCCGCGTGCCGTCGATGCGGCGCGCGTCATCCCAGCCCAGCACGGGCGTGCCGCCGTCCACGGCGCGGCCGCGCAGCCGGAATGCGCGCATTTCGTCCAGGGCCGCGTCCATGACGTCACACAGCGCGCCGTACGAGAGCAGAGGCGACGGTGGTGGCGGTGGCGGCGGTGGTACGCCTAGCGCGTGGCGCCTACCGCTGCTGCTGTGGTCGTTCTCGGTGGTCTCCACGTTGCCGTTGTCGTTGTCGTTGTCGCTGTCACTGCTGCTGCTGGCGGTGGTGGTGCTCAGGGGCATGGTGTCCTCGTCATGGCTATCCAAGTGCGAGGATAACCGTGACGGCTGCTCGTCCCCCGAGTCGTCGGGGAACACCCGCATGAGGCCGGCCGTGCAGTCGTCTTCCGAATGCCGTTGCTGTTGGTGGTGGTGGCGGCGGCGGCGGCGGTGGTGGTGATGGTGCTGCTGCTGTGGTGGATGGAGACACAGGGAGACAGCGGTTGTGCCTGTAGTGGGTGCCGCTGCTAATGCTGATCCCGTTCTTTGGTGGAATGATGGGGAGGAGAACATACTGTATTCCATCCAGAGGCCAGAGCGAGCGATAGACCCAACAGCGCACAACTGGGTCAGATCTGATTCTCTCCAATGTGGCCGCAGATTTCGATTCGTTTTTATTAACTGTCAAAGGAGTATCAGCGAATCATATCATATCACCGATCAATCAATTCCACTTGTGACTCACATTGTGAGTCACAAGTGGAATTGATTAGTCACAAGTGCCAGAGGCGGAAGCTGGCTCACGCCCATGTTTCCTCCCGCCAAGGTAAGTACAGGTACATACGCCGAATGGTATTTTGGTACCACGTAGCAGTTGAGAAGGGAATGAACGATGGAGAGGAAGGACTACATTGTCGACCAACTGGCCGTTGGGGACATCCAAAATAAATTATCCTTCGAAGTACAATTAAAAATCGCGGAAACCATCTTGCCGTCGATCGCCATCATGCGTCGATACCAAGAACATCGGTGCAATTCTCTCCTTCTGCTCAATCACACACACCCACACTGTCTGTTTTCAACCTGTTCGTCGCGTGATAGGTGACTAATCTGGCTCAGTTTTCTACCATCGCAACCGGTCACGTGGATGGTGGTAGCGAAAACTGTGGAGCAACCATAAGCGATTCCCATCGCAGTACCATCGACAGCGTATTCATTGCAAGCGTCGGTAGGTGACTCGGTGCTTTGTAATCCACGAACCCGCCATACTCGACCTTCGAACCCGTCTCCTGGAAATAGGAACTTGGTTGCAAGTAACCTTGCTGGTTAAAGATGAACCAACCAAACCAGTCCACCCATTGTATCTCCACGCCCGAGCTTGTGAACTTCTTCTGAGTTTTCCCCGCAATAAGCCCTTCATTGAGTGAGCGAGTGCACATCACAAACCCCGTTTTCGTGCGCAACCGGAATAGTAGGTAGACTGAACGGAACACCTTGTTGAGCGCTGGATCGATAGTATCTCGCAATGCGACGAGCATATCGTCGTTCACACGCTGCAAGATACGAAGCTGGCAACAAAAAATAAACAAATACAAATCACACACTTAGGTCAATACATGCCTCACATCGCACTAGTCCGTAGTTTATCGTGGGTCCCCAGATCCTACATACCTCGGCCAGGCCATTAAACTTTTGCTGCGTGCAGTCTGGGTCGGAAAAGCACTGCCACGTGCGCTCCATCAGGTCGCGACTGCTCAACCCGTGGAACGACTTTCGCAGCGCAAACCTGAGTGCAGTGCCATCAAGGAGGCGCTTGTCCTCCCAGCCAAGAACGACGGCACCGGTTGACACCGCGCGACCACTGAGGTTAAAGTCGAGAATGCCCTGGTACGCCTGGGTCACCATCTTCTTCGCACTGACAAGAGAGAGCGGACGGAACCCCACCTCATTGATCATCTCCCGATCCAACGCCGCGGGTGGAGACAGATCCACCATATGCGTGGGCTGCATGTTCTTGGCCAGATTCATTGGTAGAGACCCCAGGGTTCGCTTTTTGAGTGGAGAAAAGTCTTCCTCGGATGTTGATGGGCTCGCTGTCGACGACATCGCGTCATCCTCGTCCGACGTAGTACTCTTCACGCACAACACAATGGCAATAACGTGAGTCCAATTCAATGATAGAGTCCACATGACCATGACATCTGGTAGGGTAATCCGTCACGGCAATCACCCTTCGCACTCACCTCGTCACTGGTATCGAATTGTGTTTCTTGAATGATGCGAGCATAGGCTTCGCGTTCCTTGAGCGCATTCTGCAGCTGAGTAAACTCCCACCGAAGCGCCTCCGTCTCCGTGTCCATGGCCGCACACTCCTGCTTAAGTTTGCTTACAAGCGATGACGCCGTCGCCGCGTTGGCCGTGGGTCCGCTCGTGGCTAAATCTTCTTGACAGGAAAGCTCTCGGAATTTAGTCTCCAAATCTTTGACCGTGGCGCGCAGTTCCATCAGCGCTTGCTGCATGACGATCAAGACACGACCACATCCCCACCACCACCATCACACACAGAGATGATACACATAGAAGAATCCACAAGCGGTTAGTGGCTCACACGGCAGTGGCGGCAGGCAGGAGGGGGGGGGGGAGGTTGTACACAGCACCTTGTTGCGGTGGTAAGATCGCCGCACGACCTCGCGGTGGCGCTCCCTTCGGTTAGTCGCCGTGGATGTAGCTTTGGTCGCTTTCCCGACCTGAATCGGAGTCGCCACGGGCCCCATGGTGAGCGGCTGAGTGGCTGGCGTATTCGCCTGTGGTAGTGGGTGCGTTACCGGCTGTGGATGAGGAGGCACGACTACTACCTCCTGTGGCGGCGGAAGCGGCGCTCCACTCGAAGGTGTGGGTAGCTCCAGCTCGGGCGTGTCCATGAGCAGGAACTCCATGAACGCGCAGTCGTCATCGTCCCATTCGCCCGTCGGTGCCGCGCCCGTCACGATGGCTTCGCTATCGTTGCTGTTATTGTTATTGTGCTGGTGATTAGCCCCCACACTGGGGGCAGAGGGCGCCGTGGGCTTGACGAAGAGCGCGTCTCGACAGGCCAGCCCGCGGTGGACGCCGCTAAACCCCTCGAACGACTGGTAGGACGGCGGCGCCACCCGCAGCTCGGCCGCGTCGGGCGGCATGCGGGACACCGTCGTGCGTTCTGTCTTCTGCTGCATGGCGAGGAGCGACGTCATGACGCGCTCGTTCGTTCGCGGGCGTGGACGGGA
>JAADWT010000320.1:0-23765 GCA_023336285.1 Pythium grandisporangium
GCCATGTTTATGAGTTCCCGGTATTATAGGCGCAGACGGTGGGTTTCGCCTAAAAAGGCAGCCCCCGACTTGGACCCAAATGGTAAACTCGACGCTCGATGTTTATGAGCAAGTGGCAATGGTGTTAAAGGCTGGGGAAATTCCGTCATTTTAGTAGTCATCAGCATGAGTTGACTCAGGTCTCGGGGTTGCGATCAAGCCACAGCAATGTGGCTCTTTGTAGGCCGTAGGACCAAGTCGGGCTGCTATCCGATGGATATATGTGCAACCGCAGCATTAACAACAAAAACAAGCGGCAGCCACCACACATAAACTGGAATGAAAGGCCAACAACCCCGCCACATAGGATTGACTGTACCGATTATTCATGCCACGCTACCGTTTCCAGACAGCTCCAGCAAACCCGTGCTGATGAACTTGACTCTAAAAACTATAGTTCAAGCCGTCATTGAACTGTGACGTCCTCCAGTGCGTTTTTACTTGTGCTCGGCCTCACTCGTCATTTGCAAGATGAGTTTCCCACGCGTATGGTTGGAGCTTTGAATCTTGACCACATCCAGCAAGTCCTCAAAGCGGTGCACCGAGTCAATGAGCGGGGTTAGCACACCGGCGTCGATATATTCCGTGATCGTCTTCAAGTCGGCCGTGCTCGTGGCACCGGCCACAAACTTGTACGTTGCGCCAATGGGCGATTCAATAGGGTTCTGCGTGCGTCCGATATCGACAAAGACACCTGTCTTGGGCTTGAGCACGCGCTGCGCGCGATCATTCCACGCGTTGGGCTCGACGCCCGTGAAGATGACGTCAATCGAGTGTGGTTCCACCTGATCGGCCCAGTCACCAGCTGTGTAATCAATCACCTGGTCGGCGCCACGCGCGATCGCGAGATCCAGGTTACGTGTGCTCGTGGTCGTGATCACGTGGGCGCCCAGCGCCTTGGCGATCTGGATTCCGTACGCGCCCGTGGCGCTACTACCACCGAGGATAAGAACACGATCGCCGTGTTTCACCTGACCGCCGTACTTTAAACTCTGAAAGCTTGTAAGCGCACAGAGAGCCATTCCAGAGGCCTCGATAAATGTCAAATTGGTTGGCTTACGGCCCACTTCCTCAGCCTCCAGCACCGCGTATTCCGCAAACGTGCCTCGATTAGCGAACCCAGCCTTGGCAAACACACCGTCACCCACGTGGAGGTGCTTGACGTCGTTGCCGACTTCCACAAGTACACCAGCGACATCTAGACCCATGCGGAACGGTGCCTCCTTGCTGGGGCGGGTTTTGCCGTAAATGGCACCGTGCTCAATGAGCTTGGTATCAATCGGGTTGTAGCCCGCTGCATACACCTTCACGCAAACCTGCGATGGCTTGAGGACCTCCTTCTTCACCGTGCGAAGCTGGATCTCGTTGAGCGCGTTGCCAAAATTCTCGTGCACGTAGGCGCGGTACGATTGCGGTACAGTGTGCATTGCGAAGGATCGGTGGAAGGTTAATACCGTAATGCGTGAAGCGGGGAAGACCGGGTGCCCTGGAGTGGTGGTGATATGGTGTGTAACTTGATGCAATTTGCGGAATGAACGAAGCATGGTCAATGCGTTTGCTCAAATGATCGCAATCGCTGCACATGCGTAGGATAGTGAGAGGCATTCATCACGTAGAGGAACGACATACTGATGCCAGTCGTCAGTTGTGCACGTGAGTGTCATGATGGCGACGACTATGATAGTCCGTGCTGGTTTGAGCACCATTGCGGTTGTTGTCTGGGATGTGGGGAAGCATTTCCTCTGTCTGTATCCGATATCGCCACAAAGTCCCGTCAAAAATAGTAATCAGGAGCTCTTCGAGTCCACTGGTGATGACCATGTGATGCGGTTCACCCAAACTGGATGAACCAACCCACTCAAATTAAAGTTATTTTCGGTGACTAGCAAACCAACTCATCCCGCCTCGACAGTGACCAAGCAAACGTTCTCTGAATATTCTGTCTGTCACAGGGTTGGTGGAATGAAGGTCGTATCGAATTTATGCAAAGTTCCAGCGAAAATAACTTTCACAACCGTTATGACATGGATCTATTTACCACAGTGCTCTCGTATGAGTCCCGGTCGCCACTCGCGTGGTCCACGCGAATGTGTCATTTATTAGCCAAGTACAACGCGAGTAGTACTATCGTGGTGAAATATTCCCGATACGTTCGGCAGCTCCGAGCAGGAACACCAAGGACGAGAGTACGGTACCACCAGCCAGTGTCATTTTGCTGCATCAGTAGCGAGCGCGTGCTGGTTCGTGGTCGTCTTCATCGCTGCATCTCTCTCCGCCTCACCCGCGGTCAAGCTGTCGCTCTCTCGGCCGTCATCCGATGGGCTCGCTATGGTGCGTGTCTCCAATCTAATCGCACTCTCCCCTCCCTTTGTCTCTCTCTGTCATCGTTCATCCCCAATTACTCTCATGGTGCGCATGCTAACGACTCGCCCTGTTCGACCTGTCGGCTTACTACCCTCGTCACAGAGTGATGCGCGCCGCGAGCTCGTCCCTGCGGACGGGTCTGCCTCGCAATGGCGGCAGGTCGCCGGTGATGCTGGCCATCCAGCGCATGCGGCCGCGGCTCCAGCGCTTGCCAAGAGTGCTCGGAAGCGCTCTCACCAGGCGGTGTCCATGTCGCTATTTTCTCTGTCGCCTCTACCGTCACCGCTGCCGTCCTTCCATCTACACCCATACGCGCTACCATCCCCACTAAGTCAGCGACAAGCCCTGCCCATGCCGATGCCCACCGCGCCCGCGTCGTCATACTCCAGGGCCTCGTCGTCGTCGTCTGCGTCGTCATCTTCCTCCTCCTCGTTCTCTGCTTCTACGGTAGCTTCCATCTCATCCACTTCACGCCACACCAACCCGGGCGCCACTCCGTCGCGTCGTGTCGTCGTGACCCCATCGCAACACAAGCGTGCGCGCACCACCGCTCCTTTATCGTTGAGCCCGACGTCGGTCCGCGAACGGCTACCAGGTGTCCGTACCAACACCGCTACCAACTCGGTCATGCTCGGCTCGATCTCTACTAGTACTGTTACTGGTAGTGGTGGTGGTGGTAGTGACAATGAGAACCGTGATCCGCCACAAATACCAACAACAGCAACTACAGCTACGCTTCCACCGGCAGCAGCGTCGCTGGATAAGTTGCAGTCCGTCTCGCGCGGCCTAGACCATGTGGCACGCTGTGTGCCCTCGGTGGGGTGCGGCAACCCGCTCTGCGTGTCGAGCCGCAGCTTTATGGATAAGGTGGCGGCGCATCTCAAGGCCATGGCCGCAGTGCCTGGCCACCAGTCGGCGCGGTGCCGCGCCTGTCAGCTCTGGCACCGCGTCGTGGCGCCACATGCCGCTCAATGCCAGGCGACAGATTGTCGGATCCCCATGTGCACGTCACTACGGTCGATATAAAAGAGTGCGAACGGTCCCCGCAATGATCAGACTGGTTAAGGCGTGTTGTACGCAGGAGATACGCTCGTGGACAGGAGGCGATTGTAAATTCATATTATTCAAAACCCAATAAGGATGGCACAGTCATTCGTCCCTTCCACTCATTGGCGTGTTTCTGGCTCGTTACATGATGAAGAATCCCAAATCCAGTTGCAGCGATAAACCTGGAAGTGATTACGATATGCAGCAGACGGAGGTGATTCCTTTCGAGGCGAGAGAATGCGGTCACCCCCATTTGTTTCCCTCTGCTTTATTCAATTTGGGGCTTAGGCAGTGAAAGCAAGTTTCCAGGCTGCGATCACCAGCACTGCTAAAGAAAATCCAGAGCTGCTACACCCGCAGTCTGCTGGCAGCAGCTCTGGATATCTTTCCCGTAGGGAAGAAGAAGAAGACAGTGCTGATCACCGGCTCGTCGACCTTTTCGTCATGGTGACGAAATATTGCGGGCTGCAATAGCAGTCCCATAGTGTCGGGCAGTAGTGAAGGCGCACATGTCACAACACCTCCACGGGATCGATGGCGGTGTGGCGTCTGACAAAGGTCCAACGCTGCTCAGATCATCTGAGCAGCGTTGAACCTCTATTGCCGGTGAGACCTGATCTGAGCCAGATCAGGCCTCACCGATCCAGCCGCGGTCTGAGTTCGAACATGTGCTGCCTCATCGTCACCTTGTGGTGGGGGTCATTTTTAAAAGTGGACCGGTATGATACCACGGATCACCCTCATAACGATCTGTATATGCACACTCATGTGGAGAAGCTCTCGATCGAACACTCGAATCATCATCTGACACTCGTCAACTTGCGTCGTGTCCTGCATAACCACCATGGCGCCGCCCGCTCGAGCTCGTACTGCGTCGTTGCTCTTTTGCCATGGCACCGGATTCTGCAAGGGCGTATGGAACCCGGTCCTGCAGCGGCTCGCTAACGCGCCTTTGCTTTCCAGACAGGCACCCGCCGTGGCGATGCACAATTTCACATTCTCGTACCACGACGCCAATCGCCGCGGTGTTACGGAGAAGCCCGTCCTTCATCTGGAAAACGAGGCCGCTCCTCGCGTCACGCATTCCGTGAGCAACTGGGACAAGTGGGCGCCGGACGATATCCGCGCGTATGTGGCCGAGATTCGAGCGCAAGGCGGTGAGCAGCACACGCCATTGATCGGCATTGGCCACTCCATGGGCGCTGGTGCCTTGCTAGCCACGGAAGCTGCCAACCCAGGCACGTTCCAGGGTCTTATTTTGTTTGAACCGATCTGTAACACGCACCAGATCCCGCAGTTCACACAGACCATGGACTTCCTCGTCAAGATCACTCTTCAGCGGCGTGGGGCCTGGTACGTTTATGCTCGCACTTGATTGACTGCTAGCAAGCAAACAAGTGCTTGAACATGGCCACAGCATGCTTGTCTCGGCCGTGGACTGAAATTTGTATGGAAATTTGATTGTGCGATTATATACAGGGATTCGTTCGAAGAAGCTGAGGCAGAGCTGATGGCGTCCAAGAACTTTGCGAAATGGCACCCGGATGCATTGCGTGGGTATATTCAAGGTGCCGTGGTGCCCAACAAGACCCAGGGCAACGTGGTTGATCGTGATGCCGGCGCGTTTGTATTGGCGTGCAGTCCACAGCTCGAGGCCGCGCTGTACTCGTCTGAGAGCCACGTTCGCGTGGATGACGACGCGATGGCTCGCATTGAGTGCCCTATCACATTCCAGTATGGCAGTCTCACACGACTCTTTTCACCCGCGGCGCTGGCACCTATCGTGGCCGCGCGTCCGGATCGCTTCAGCGTAGCCGAGCCGATCCCTAACGTGGGCCACACCATGATCATGGAGGACCCCGACACGGTGGCGGATCGCATCTGCGATGCTCTGACACATATGCCAGCGTTTCAAGAAGGTATTACTGAGAAGTATGTGCCAGTGGAGGCCCCTCGTCGCGTGGCGAAGAGCTTCTTGTAAGCGTAAGTATGTTCGTGCCGTGAAAAGTTTAGTATTTCAAACATCGATAGGAATTAGAAACGAGTCCATACATTTCTCAACGGTATTTCAAACATCAATAGGAATTGGAAACGAAGTGTAGGGCTGGCTGCTTTTTCTCCATTCACACTATTGCACGCAGTGATCTTAAGTTCTCGATAATAGAGGCACAAGACCGTTCAAGGGTGCGTGTCTATCGCTTTCCATGTGAAGAAAAATGGTTGTCACTGCCTCATAAACATCGAGCGTCGAGTTTACCATTTGGGTCCAAGTCGGGGGCTGCCTTTTTAGGCGAAACCCACCGTCTGCGCCTATAATACCGGGAACTCATAAACATGGCGGCGATGATTTCGATTTGACAGGGAGCTGGTCGCGTTCGACCAGCACTCCTGTTCCTGTGGCTCTTGGCGACCTGCACTCTGGGAGGCGTCTCAAGCGAACGCGAAGGCGCGCCAATGTCAATGTCAATGTCAATGGGGATGCTTGCCCTAGCCTTTGCCTTTGCCATTGCGACGGCCACTGCGGTGGCCACAACCAGGAAGGAGGCCACAGAGGAGGACGGGCCGATGGCCTTGCTGTCTGCAGTAGCCGCCCCGGCGACGCTGCTCTCAGTCTCCCCCGTGGCGCTGGCTATCGCCCCCACTCGACGCAGCTCCGTGGTCCCATCCGTTCATTCCGCAATTCGCACTCGGTAGTCGCACTCGGTAGCTCAGTCACTCCCTCACTCACTACCACCCCAAGCCTCAACAGCAGCAGCAGCAACAGCAACAACAACAACAACCACACCACCACCACCACCACCAACACCAAACCTACCATGACCGCCATGACCACCGTGCCTGCCGTGCCCAGCCAGTTCCGCGCCTACGTCTACGAGAGCTTTGGCGACCCGCTCGCCGAGATCAAGCTGCGCTTGACGGACCAGGCGCCTCTCCAGCCGTCGCAGGTGCGCGTGCAAGTGTACGCCGCCGGCTGCAACCTGATCGAGACCAAGCTCGTGCAGCTAGGTGCGCTGTTCGGCAGCGAGCACCCCACCAAGGAGGCGCCCTTCCGCCTGGGCCTGGACGTCGCGGGTGTGGTCGTCGAGGTCGGCGCCGACGTCCAGCAGCTCCGCGTGGGCGACGCGGTGTTCGGCATGGCCAGCATCCCGACCCGAGGCACGCTGGCCGAGTACGTGGTGCTGGCGGCGGAGGAAGTGGCGGCCAAGCCCGCGAGCCTGAGCTTTGCGGAGGCAGCCGCCATGCCCGTGGCCTCGCTGATCGCGTACCAGAGCCTGGCGGGCGCGTGCCGCGTGAAGAGCGGCGACCGCGTGCTGGTGCTGGGCGGCAGCAGCGGCACTGGCGCCAGCGCCATCCAGGTGGCCAAGGCGCTGGGCGCCCACGTGATCGCCACCACGAGCACGCGCAACCTGGACCTCGTGGCGTCGCGCGGCGCTGACCAGGTGATTGACTACTCGGCCGGGGACTGGGCCGGCGAGATCCAGGCGCACTCGATTGACGTCGTCTTTACGGGCGTGGACCCGGACGCGTGGGAGAACGGGGCCCAGTGCGTGTTGAAGGAGAACACGGGCATCTTTGTGGATATCAGCAGTCCCAAGGAGACCACCACGTCGGCCATTGGCGCCACGCGCATGTTCGTCGCATCGCAGACGGCGGCGGCCGATCTGGCGGCCGTTTCGGCACTGATCGACGCTGGGAAACTCACTCCGCTCATCGATTCCGTGCATCCGTTTGAGAACTATCTGGACGTGGTCAAGATTATGAAATCGAACCGCGCTCGCGGAAAGCTCGT
This sequence comes from Pythium grandisporangium, assembly GCA_023336285.1. Lineage (NCBI taxonomy): Eukaryota > Oomycota > Peronosporomycetes > Pythiales > Pythiaceae > Pythium > Pythium grandisporangium. The sequence continues at coordinate 7,241 of JAADWT010000320.1, forward strand.
TCTCCAGGTGACTGCTGATGCCGAGGAGAGGTAACTGGGTTGGCGTGGCCGATGGCAACCTCGCATTTGAATTCACTTTTGTACTATCTGGTATACTATGCAGTGAGGTAGCGAACATTTCGAGACCGGCCGTTGCGATGCTCAGGGTCCATCCATCTATTACATACCCAATACATTTTCTTTTGCTTATGATTCGCTTCTTTTGCGTTCGTTCTCCATCCTAGTTTGTGTGTATGCATCCCCTTTCAGTGAGATGGGCTGATGGATTTGAATGGTCGAAGAAAGACATTACTTCTTGCTCTTACTGCCGAGAAGCCCCAGCAACTCGCTGGGAAATTCGTCAAAGTACGTCAGGAATTCGAGCCAAACGGTATGCTGCCTCCGGTCGGCGAGTGCTGAAGCCTTTGCTGCACCTGCTTCCAATCCCCAAGAACAAATAAAATGTAGCAGATATGCAGTTGCCTCCGTGAGTCACCTCCTTCACATTGCCCAGTACTATTGATCTTGGAGTATCAATAACTTGATCTGGTCTGTCGTTACGAGACTTGTACGGCCTTCGCCTAACAGCTAGTGATCGCTCTGGCAGAGCCATTTAGCCACTTAGCAACCTTAGAGCTACCCAGCCTGAGTCGGCATGCTCACACGGCCATTTGTTCTGGATATTGAATTGTGGATCCTGCATACGAGTATCCCACAGCCACATGTGCGGGAGCTTCGCGTGCACAGCATTCACCGTATAAATTAGATCTTGATGTGTAGAGTCGCGCTCCATCTTCCAGCACAATGCTCCTCGTCTGAGCATCTTATCTTCCACGTATCAGTGCATATTGTCTGGAGTCAAGCCATCAACAGATGATCACAAATTCATAATAGCGCTTACTGCCTGTGGATGAAGTAGTATCGTGACTTTTCGTGTCTGCCTTCCAAGCGAAGCTGATCACTACTGCGAATACTGATCACTCCTGTCACCGGAAATCGGGTGATCAGAGACCTTTAGCACATAAGTCTGACACTCCAGTTTCGTGCCAACAGGTTGATCGTCTCTTCCTATGCGTCGCTTCGAGATTTTATTTGGTGGGTCAAAGGCCGAGCTGTTTACAGGCCGTGTCTGTTTTTGTTGTCGTATCGAGTCGACGTAACCTCGTGGCAAGCAAGACCGAGCCGCCATGGGTGACGAGTACTTTGGTAATCCGTAGCGCGCTTTCACGGACGATGATATGGTCTTGAATGAGCTTGCCAGACGTCGATGCCTCTTGGCTCTCGCCGTGCTTGCGTTGTGTTGTGACCACACTGGGCAATGTAGTATGCAGTACTATTACTTACTTGGTCTTGCTGACATTTTGTATTTGTTCGTGTTTACTCCAGCTCGGTCGGGGGCCAAGCCTCTGCTGGCTCAAGCCGTGGCTGCTCTGCTTGAATGCCAGCCGTCTCGACCAGTACTATTCCTCGCGCAGCAGTATGTCTCTTCTCTCTCTCTCGCATTCTCATAGCTCGCCAATCTCCTCCCACCCATGTCACCCTATTAAACCTGTCCTCTTCCACACATATACACATTCCTGTCAGCCTGGACACCTCTCTAGATCGGGTCGCGCAGTGTGTGCACCGTGTCCGCAGTAGCCACGTGGCACGCGCCACGTTCCCGGCCGTCCTGCGCCGCGTCTTCGATTCACTGGCGGTCACCACAACCACCATCACCCCTATGACCATTCCTCAGCCAGTTATTAGTTCGCTCCACAGTAAGGAAAGCACCGGGATACCCGAACAGGATGGCGAGGCCATGGTTCGGGACACGGACTACCGCCGTCTGCTGACCGCGCTCTGCAGTGAGTTCCCACCCGGCATCAGGGCACAAACGCTGGCGTTGCTACTGGACGACGGCGTGGTCGAGTCTGAGCAGACGACCACTACTAGTGCTGCAGGGTGCGCCAGCAGTAGCAGCAGTACCAGTACTAGCAGCAAGAACACCCAGGGCATCTCGTTAATGGCATTTGAACGCGGCATCGGTACATGTCTGCTGTTGGAAGGTGGGTGTCGAATATTACTAGGGCCTTTGAAGCGCTTCTTCTAATGAAAGGAGGCGCTTGTCCCGCCTGTACCTCCCCTTCTTCTTTTTTTTTCTAACCGTAGAGCTGCTGGACACCGTGGACGAGCTCTTCGCATCTCTGGATCGCAGTGGAGTGGGTGAGGTCAAGGTCGTGGTGCTTCTCTCGGCACTGGAGAACGCCGTGGCCCACGCTCCCATGGAGCAGCAGGGCCACTACGCCACTGTACTGGCCCTGCTTCGCAGCCAACTCCAGCTCCAGCAGAACCAACACCAACACCAACAACACCAGCAGTATCAACACCAAGACCAACAGCTAAAGGCAGGAGAAACCCGTGCCACCAGCAGATCGGCCAATGAGGCCACCGACACGCTTACGCGGTATCTACCACTCACCGAGATCCAGTCCTTGCTGGTGCAGACCGTGTTCCACCCACCCCCTCCCTAGGCCATACCAACGACCAACAACCTACAGCCAACAACCAACAGACCTCGAACCTTCTCGCAATCATCATCTCTATTCGCTCTCTCTTTCTTGCTCTCTCACTCTCTCTCTGTATGCCTTGCTCGCTAGCTGAAAAAAAGGGCTACTTCCCTCCGCGCCCACACGTTCAGCACCAACACCAACGATCGAGTTGTTGGTGTACCGGTCACTGGCTGCTCTCCAAGAACTTGTTGGCGTTGAGCACAACACGTCGCCGACCAAAACCCCGCTTACCCTCGGCCGGGCAGCATGCGCAGGATGTTCTTGCGGATCTTGCCCTGCACGAACACGGTCTTGCCCAGGCGGCGAATGCGCTCACGCGTTTTCTTGGTGGCGATGTGGCGCTTGTTGGCCTGGTTGCGCTTCACCACGCCGTTGCTGTTCACGCGGAAGCGCTTCTTCACCGACGACTTGGACTTGAGCTTGTACCCCATGGCGCGAGTCTGCTGCAGCTGCAGCTGCTGTTGCCTCACGGGCATGGCCATGGGCGTCTTCTTCCCCACTGAGCTGGGGAATGCCACTCGTGTAGCCAACAGCAATGGCGATGACGCCATTGTGGCCATCGTCTGTCTGGAGGCAGGAGCAGCCAACGAGGATCGCGCCAACGTCGTCGAGGCGGCACTTGCACCGACACGCGGCTGCGCCACGGCAAGCCCAGCGATCTGGCGAGTCAACGAGCTGGATTGCAATACAGCATGGGTCATTGAATCCTGTTAGTGTGTAGCAAAAGAGATGGAGGTAATGGCGCCATGCACGGCCATCGCAGTCAGCCAAGTAGGGCGGAACCTACCGGATCATGGCCATCTCTCTTTGTTGTTGGCGTTGGCGTTGGGGGTGTTGGCGTTGGCGTCGTGTTGGTGTGGGGCGTGGAGGGGATTGATTGTCTGGCGGAGATGCCTTGTGCGTGGCCGTGGGGACCGATGATTGGACGTTTGGGTCTGTATCAACCGATGATTCGCTATAAAGGAGAGGCCACGGCAATCAGTGCAACCGGTTCAAGACCGGTTGTGTATTGTACCCTTGGTTACGAAAGGGTTACATTAGCATTTCGTAACCGATCATTTTCGTCCTTTTAGAGATGGCGATGGCGATGGCGGTGATTCCATCCACGCTTGTGCGCTCCCTGCGTCAATACGCCGTGAAGGAGGAGAATGCGGACCGTCGCGGTGGCTCAGACGATACCTCATCGGTTACGCATGGCGTTCTCATTGGTTCTGCGCGGGACAATGACACCGACGCGCCATCGATCGCGCTCTGGGGCGTCACGAGGCAGCTTGCAGAATGGTAATGAATAAGCCACCGCGCCACCTCTCCCGCGATCTCTTCCATTGTCCACGAGGCTGTGCTCACTGACGATTGTTGTCTCTCTCTCTCTCTCTCTCTCTCTGCCGTCGCTGCGCCTTTCATGTGGTGATAATGCTGGATCCGTCTGGCTGCGTCCTGGCTTGATCACTGGTACCGTAGTGATGAACTTGTGACGTATCTGCCTGGAGGGATCGCGCCCATTGGTGTATTCTCTGTGTGGCACCGCGGTGCTAGCAGCCACCAAGAGAAGGCTACGACCGCTGCGGATACGGATGACGAAGAAGCGGTAGCTGCATTGCGTACGTGTGTGAAGCATCTAGGTGATGGTGGTGGTGGGAGGAAACCGAAGTAATAGTGACGATTCCTGGTGTATTAATATTTGCCTGTTCATATGGTTATTAGAGATCGCGCGTGAGGCTCTGGAAGCCGCGGCCCGGTCAAACGCGACGGTGATGCCCACGGCCATGTTGTCACTGGTATACTCGCATGACATGAACTGTCTGCATTTATTCCGCAACGTCAATGGCCAATCCGATCCGGTACGTACGGGAAAAACAACAACAAAAAAGAACGCTTGTGTCGTCCGGCTTGGATATTGACATGATAGCGTACGCTGTGGCTGACTGATCTAGATGACAGTCCCTCTGACGATCCTCGAGACTCGTCACGCCAGTGACTTCCTGGCGGCAACGAGGAACGTACTGCTGCGAAGCGCCGTTGACCTCACCATCCCTGCGTCTTCCAGTGTAGCTGCATATGTAGAAGCATATCGAGATCAGTTGGACGACCAGACGTCATCTCGCATCGCATTCCGATTCCCAGAGAATGCAGCTCGGCTCGTGGATGGTCTCGGGATGGAGCTTGCGAGCTTGGTCACTGAAGACGGCAATCCAGAGCCCAATCTGCGAGAGCTTGTAAAATTTCCAGAGCCATTGGAGCAGGCGAGCAGCAAGAGCAAGACAAAGAGCAAGCAAAAGAAGAGTAAGAACGGCGGAGTGACTGACGGGTGGGAAACGACCTCGACAGTGAAAGTTACAAGCAATCATCCGCTGGCGATGATTCCTGGGTTTGAAAAACATGACGAAGATGTATCTCCCAGATACCTGAAAACACTAGAGTATGGAGACATTGCGTGCGTCGAAGTACTAACCTCCTTGGCCCCTCCTCGTTCAATCGAAAACAAAGACGAAGCCGCGGCCGCGCCAAACCTACTACTTCCGTCGAATCAGAGCAAGGCTGCAAAGCCTACCCGTATCCACGTTGATGCGCTTGCTGTGCTTTCACAGGATGCCACCGTAGCTCAGGTTGTTAAGGAGTTACGCACGCAATTGAGCCTTCAGGTACGCCATACATCCGATCTCATTGCGTGTATGGTCTCGTGCGTGTAGATACTGACCACGTTGTCCGAATTTTTAATTTCAATAAGCTTGCATCTCTCGAAATGCATAGCGTGGCAGGTTTTACTGACGTGGAATCAAGCCATTTTGCGTTGCTCGGTGCTGCGTTCCCCATCACGTTGCCCGTGACTGTGCCACCATCATCAGCGGCAGCAGGGACGGTTGCGATCCCGACTGAAGCATTGGGTGATCTCTTTTTGCAGCCTCCGTATCAACCTCGTTTCGTTGTTCCACGTTGCTCGCTGACACATCAAGACACCTGTCTTCGTCGTGCTGATGTCCTGATCAATGTCCACGAGGGCATCCCAGCGTCAGGCATTCAGGGCGGCGAACAGTTTCTGGTCGACGGGTTCTACGGCTACTACCACTATATGCAGCAAGGGATGGACGACAAAGGGTGGGGATGTGCGTACCGTTCGCTTCAGACGTTGGCATCCTGGCTTGATCTGAATCACTACATCACGAGTGAAGAAAAGACGAGCTCTACTGCTACTACCAATGTGGCATCCTCTCCCATCCCGAGCCATGCCGAAATTCAGCAAACCCTTGTGGCTATCGGTGACAAACCGACTTCGTTCGTCAACTCTCGCGAATGGATTGGTAGTATGGAAGTTGGTTTCGTGTTGGACGAGCGCTTTGGAGTTACGTTCCGCTCACTCTCGGTACCGAGTGGCCCACGGCTAGTTGAGCAGGCGCAAGAACTTAAACACCATTTCACCACGCAGGGTACTCCGGTTATGATGGGCGGGAACAACCTTGCGTTCACGTTACTAGGTATTGATTACAACGCCACCACGGGGGATTGCGCGTTCCTGATCCTAGACCCGCACTACGTCGGCGTTGACGATCTTCACACCATTCAGACAAAAACGATGGCACTTGAAGGATACAAAGCAGTTCCTTGTGGGTGGCGCAAAGCCAGCACGTTCGCCAAGAACAGCTTTTACAATCTTTGCCTGCCGCAAAGGCCACATCTCGTGGTGTAGTGCCATTGAACCAACAAATAAAGCACTGAGGGATCATTGCATTCACAGCGTGGAAATGGATGCAAACGTTTGTTAATGTCTGTCTCATTGTGCCTCGTTGTAATCAATACGGGCCAGTAGAGCGAGGGCCCTCGAGAGATAACATGAGAGCCACAAACTCGTTGAAATCTAGAGTCCTGTTGCCGTCGGCATCGAATTCGGCATACAACTGGCGAATATCCGCAGGTGTCAGTCCGCTTGCAGCTCGGGATGCTCCTCGCGTCTTTAGTTTTGTGGTGGAAGTTATCTCGTCCGATGACAGCGATTGTTCTTGAACCTTGGAGCTGCCCATTAATTGTGCCACACTTTCCTCGCTGTCGTCAACGCGAAGCGCCTCCATAATCTCATCAATACTCACGCCGCCATCTCCGTCCTTGTCGAACACACGAAAGATAGCCATAAATTCCGCTCGATGCTCAGGGCTAAGAGATTGTTCAGCTGAACGGTACGCTCGCTCGCGATCTCCGGTTTCGCCATCGTCGCCGTCGCGGGGAAGCGCTCTGACATTCCCGTGCATCTTAGCGAGGACGAGCATCTCATCCAACTGAATGGGTGTGGCATAAAGAAAGCAAACCTCGAGAAGTTCGCGCAGAGTGATATGCCCATTGCCATCCTTGTCAATAGCTTGAAACACTGTGGCCATGTCATGGTACCCAAGTTTCTCGAACACAGATTTGTATGCGAGTAATTCGGGCAACGTGAGCTGCCCGGAGCCGTCTTCGTCCATCGCCCAAAACAATCGAATCACAGACATCACCTCCTTGACACCATAGATGCCAAAGACCTTATTCTTCTCAAGTGTAGATGCCTTGTGGCCGTGGGACGAACGCGATCCTGGCTTGCTGCCGCTGGGGCCAGATTGAAATGCAAATGATGTTCGTTTGAACACGGAACCAATATTGGTATTCATTTCGCGACGTTTCTGCTGAAGGTAATCCTCCATGCGTTTAGTCTTTTTCGACCTTTCCACCTCGTGCCGTCGTCTATTGATAATCGATCGGTGCGATGGGCCATCACGTTCACTGTTTTCTGACGCCATCGTCTCCATCCGCTGTCTCGTTGCCTCGAGGTGGGCACGAAGTTCGTCCTCGTAGATCGTGTTGTTGGGGCAAGCGCCGTTCAATTCATCTTCTGTATTTCTTGTCAAATCGAAACCTTCTCCCGCCTCCTCATACTCCCTCAGGACGGGCAAATTTGCCCCCATCGATGACGGGATCGTGGGAATTGTAGTAACTTGTCTTGCATGTGAAGTAGGAGCCGTCAACGGCCGCTTGGACTCTGGCGAGAGCGGCGAGCTTGCGAAACGACGGCCGTAGTCATGCGCTTTGTCGATTATATCGTTGATGGTGTCAAGCTTTTTCGTCGCACTCTGGGCAATTGGTGGTACATCCTGGAGCTGTCCAATGCTTCCATTTCTTCCAAGGGTTGACACGGATAATGTTGCAACCAGTTTGTCTTGGGATTTTTTCCGGTTACCCTTAAGGATTCCCTGGCGCATAAGTTGTTCCATGTACACGCGATCTAATGAGCAACGGCGATGGTCAGTGGCAGATGACGGGATTGGAACACATTCGGATGACACCGGCATATGTGAGACAACACAGGGTAGTGCTGATTCAGATGCGGACCCTTTCAAGCGATCAAGATTTGGTTGGCGAGGAAGGCGGCTTTTGTCTTGTGGGTTTAATGAACTCCTTGTTAAAGTCGTGGTATTCTCGACAGACACAACATCCTTACACTCCGGTAGAGTGTTACCCGATTTGATTTTCCCCTTAGTGTTACGGGAGGCTTTGAGATGGTGTATGCCGCGGGGGGATGGTGCAGTATTTGGTCGGATGGAAAGTGTTCGTTCCGAGAGATGTTTCTGAAGAAATGCGGAAGGACGAAGCAATGGCTCGAGATCTTGTGGGGTACTGTTGTTTCTTGAATTATTGACAGAGTCGAGGCCGGTCTGGACTGATAAAAGTTGCGCTTCATGGACCGATGAACGCCCCTGCTTCGGAGTAGCGAGCTGCAAGTTCGTGTACATGGCCATGGCATGGCGTTGTAGTGCGATTTTGTTAGCCAATTTTTCCTCGGCGTCTTGTTGCGTATGACGGATCTGGGCTGCGATATCACTCAGTGCACCAGGCTTTGCACTTGTTCGAGGTACTTTGGCATTTGATGGGGGTGAAATCGAAGATTGAGGTAGAGCGATCGCGAGTTCATGTTCGAGATAACGACGATCCATCTTGAGTTCATCTTGCTCTGTAAATTTCATCGCGGCCTCCTCTTGTTGGAATTCAAACTTGTTCACGCATAACAGAGGACCAACTTGAGCAAGACTACGCGCCCTCAGTATTTCCTTCTGTGAAAAGGATCGCTCCGATAAAATTTGATCGGAACGTTTGTTCTCATCGACGTCAGCGCTCGTGAAATCTTCTCCCTTGTGGTTTTTGTCTGTCCGCTCGCTAAGAGATACGCTGTCAGGCGGGACGGCTATGTTCCCTTCAGAAATGCGCCGAAGCCCGCACAGCATCTGTGTTTTCGCTTGGTGGTTACGAGTTCGTTTCTTCTCCAACTGGTTGTTCATATGCTCATCATCTAGGTCGTGGAGGAGCCCGTCTTTCTCCATAGCCGCAACCTCTGGGTTTTGACTCACAAGGTGATCGAGTAGCATAAGGTTTACGTGATGTAGGTCGTGATGGCTCTTCCGGGCGACGTGATTCTCGTAAACGGTTTGACGACGCTGTGTCGCCTTCTGTTGCGGTGTAAGATCAAGTTCTCCCAATAGCTCTTGGACTAGGTTATGACGCTCCATTTGTCGCTTGGTGTCGTCTTTTACAAACCGCCAACGGTACCCAGGTACTCTCACGGACTCCGTATCGAATAGCTTGCCCAGGCAGGCTCCCTGCCAATTCCATACATACACACGCATATCCAGTGAACACGTCACGACGATGTTAGGATGTGCTGTGACGGCCAGACTTGTAATGCCGTCCTGGTGGGCAGTCCAAACATACGCAATAGTGACGTCTTTATGCTCCCAGCATTGAGATATTCGACGTCCATTCAGTGGCGCGGTGCTACGCGGTAACACAAGTGTCCCTTGCAAAGTGGAACTCGTGCGGCCAGATTTCCGGCGTGGTCCAGCAGATAGAAACGCCTCAGCAGCGTTTAGTGCACCTTCGGTGGGTGGAGCAACTTGATCAGGCTCCACCCGATTCGGTGGTAAGAATTTTGCGAGCGCAGCTGCCGATGAGGACCTGCTACTTGCTCGTTTCTTCGCGTCCAGACGTTGCTTCGACAGTTTCTTCAAATCGTTTTGTGTCGGCACAATATGTGCCGGTGTATCGGCTTGTAATAAGGATTGACGCCAGCTTGTTGACGATGAATGTAGTGATGAACTGGTAGATGCATTTGAGTTGTGGGCTGTCGCATGGCCACGCTTTGCGGCCGATTCCTTGGCGCAATCGTGGGTAAACATGGCCCGTGGGTGGTAACCACGGCGCAAATACTTACACTGGGTTTCAGGAATTTTAAAGAGAGAAAGACGTCGCATCGTTTGGCTGAGGTCCCAGACCCGAATGACACCACGCTCATCTCCTGTGAAGAGCAGATATCGGTTCGACTCGTCATCAAGCACGACGCGCATGCAAGTCACGACACCTCCCATTTCGGCTTCCGTAGGGTTCGTCGGTATTTTGTTTACCGAAGACGGAGTCTGCTGCTGTGCGTTTGTTGATGCGATCGTTGCGTCCTCTTGTTTCTCTTGATGACGCTTCATCCGCCGGAGCAACAACTGCCGCGCTACATGCTCGGCTGGTTCCGTAATGAAAGTCGATGATGTGGTTGAGAGGTCGTCTCCTTGATGGATTTCATTCAGCTTGCGGACGCTGTTCAATGCAGGTTCATAATGGATGCCATCCCCAACATCCTTTGTATCATTTCCATCTGGTGAGGTCGTGTCGTCAAGCTGCGCTATCCTGGTATCCTGGTGGTCGTTGACAAATGCGTGTAACAGCTTGCCGGTGTTGGCACACCTAGTCGGCATTACAGCAAAAAAGTACACGCCACCATGTAAGTCTGCACCCAACAACACCGGATATTCGTCCCAAAACTCTAGCACACCCAGGGTGTAGTCCGATTTGACTTCAGAGTTGTTTTGGTTCCCTTCAGCGAGTTTACAAGACGACAGGAATGCAAGCGTCTCGAAGTCCCAAAGTGAGATGGCAGGGGCCTCTCCACTATCACCCTTTTCTCCCATGGTGGCGATTATACTTGCGTGATAGCTGTACGCACTAGCTGTGATTCCTGCAGGGATATGCATCAATCGCCGCAGTACCTTGGTCTCTACGACCCCTTTTGCCGAGTCAGTATTGCTGTCATCGACGACGATAATGGAGCGTGTGTGTGCATCAGTCAGGATCACGATCTTGTTCGCTGAGCAGTAATGCATCCCTACAATTCCACAGGATAGAGACGTTGAAGCTCGGGGTCGGCCGACCACGCCTGAAGATGCAGCTGTTGTCGAGCCGTTGACCCCGCGGAATTGCTCCTGGCAGCGCCGCATTTGAACAAAATTCTGACAGTTGAATACTCCCATCTCCCCCTCCTCGGAGAGAACCACAAGTTTCTTGCATTTCGCATCTTGAGTGCTAAGCAAGATATCGGTTGATGGTTCCATTCCAGCTGGAACGTCCATGCCGTTGTGCTTGTTGCTGCTGGTTTGATTGCCGCCATTCGCCCCACCATCACCCCGCGCCTTGTGTCTCCCATTCCCACGGCCGACTCCTTCTCCAACATGTGAAAACTCGTCGAGGCAAACACCAGTATCACCATCCCAGATTGAACAGATTGGCCCACAGACAACAACAAACCGATTTGCATTGTAGTGATAAAACGCGTTTAGTGGAATCTCATCAAACTTCTGCACGCGCGTAGATCGAAAGCAATGCAGCGTAGCGCTACCCGAGGCTGCCGCCCATACATCACGACGCAACGGGAAAAGACTCATGAACGTTGTTGGTTCAAATCGTGACAGGCTTTGTGACGGATCAATTGACTCCAACTGGATAGCATGGGATGCCCCACGGCCGTGCCCACCTGATCCAGAATGATTCGCCCCTCCAGCGCCTACAGCCGAGCCGCGAGAAATATCCCACAGTTTGAAGACCCCACTGGAGTCCGCGGTGATTGCGCGTTCTGTTTGGAACATGACAAGCTGGACACCAATGAGTGGTGCACGATGACCCACCATCTTCAGTACGACTTGACGTGACGCCAGATCCCACGCATAGGCATCGAATTCGAATCCAGCACTTAGAAGGAGGTCACTGTCTTGCGCATAGACGATTTGCTTGATGCCGTGAGTGTGCCCCAGAAGCGCTCCACGGGAGCGGCAGTCATGAATATCCCACAACTGGATCGTGCAGTTCATGTCGCAGCTCACAATCAAGTCGTGCATTGGGATCTCGATGAGGTCCAAAATCATATCCTGGTGAATAAGTAATTGCTTCCATAGCATTTTCGTGTCTTGATCCACGAATTTCCACACGTTAATCACAAAGTCATTGCCCGTGGTCAAGAGCAGGCCGGCTTCCTCACAGAACCGCATCAACAGCTGTGCCGTGGTGGTCGTTATTGTCAATTTTCTGAGAAGCGCATAGCTTGGACCAACGGCCTTGGACGCCAGCGCCGAGCCCGGCCCTTGATGTTTGGGCTCCTCAAGGCTATAAAACGAGATGACAAAATCGGTCGTGCTGAGTGCGAGGCACTGATACTTGTAGAGGAATGCTGCGTCCAGAATAAACATGTCGGTGCCAGCGTTGCTCGTCGGCGCCCTGGCGGCAGATGAAGTTGACGCTCCCGCTGGGTCATTGCTCTGCGCGGACAGGATCTGATTGGCGATTTGCTTTTTCCGGGTGTGCTCCTCTCCATCCAAGGGTGAGCCCGTCACCCCACTACCATTCACACCGGCACCACTGCCACTGCCACTACTACCTGCACCTTCCAGACCTAGGGCTCGATCGACCATGCGCGGCGAATCAGGAATCGCTGTTTGCAGCGCGTATTGCGCCGCCACATCGGCGACCAATTTCCCATCGGCATTGAATAATTTCACGCTCGTGGCCGAGTTATCCAGCACGAGGAAGCGTTGAAACTGCGGGGACCACTTGATCTTGTCAATGCCCGCGCAGCCCTTCTCTGTCTTGATCACATGTTTGGTGTCGCGCACGTACCGCGTCTTCATGGCCACGCTCTTGGTGCACGTGGCGGCCATGCCGGCATCCACGCAATAGGACGTGAACTCTTCAAATTCCATGGCGCCATCGCCATTGATGTCAATGTCGTCAAAGAGATCCACGAGCGCGTTCACGTTGGCGTACTTCTCCTCCGCGGACCGCGGCTTGGGCAGCCCACTGAGCACGATCTCGACAAAGTCCTGCAGCGGCAGGCCCCCGCCCAGGCGCTTCTCACGCTGGCGGAACTCATTGGCGATCACGGAGAATCCAGCGCCCTTGAGCCGCATCATGATGTCCATCCTGACGACTGAAGAGACCTGCGCCTTGCGAGTGAACACTGGTGCGAAGCCGTCAAATGCACTGAGCCGAGGAGAGCAGAGAGATGGAGAAGGAGTGAGAGACTACACTGCCCGTGCTAGTAGAGAGAAGGAGAGCGCGGCGATCGCGAGGGGATACGCGCCGTCATGTACATGTCCAATTGCGGATATGATGTGACGGCATGTTTCCTTTGCTTCCGCACACTGCCGGTCGGAAACGTCGTGAAGATCATCACTCTGACGTAACTGTATGGCTACATTTACCCATTTACCCATTTACCCATTTACCCAATACATGTACCTATTTGGGGGGGTGAGAACATTTTTGAGCGCGTTTACGTTGGGGGGCATTTCCATTTCACCGCTTGGAGTGTACAAATCAGCGTAAGCACCCTCATGGATGGACTGCTGATCTAAGAGCTGGAAGGATGGGAGAGCTTTCGACGCCTTCACGTGGGTCATGTGGGTTGTCTTGTTTCACATTTAAGTGTTGGTGAAGACCGCTGAGCGACATACACTAATACTACGGGGTAGTGACTCAAAAACTCAACGGGGGAGGTGTGTCGGGCGGCCTTGCGTGACCAGCTCTATTGCCTTCACACTCGCTTTCGACGATCTCCCTAAGGTGACCGCAATCGCTGTTGCGCTCGTGCGTGGAAGCGGAGCTCCATCATCTTGGTAGCGAAGAAATTCGTGTCGATATCGTATTGCCGACGCGCTTGCTGAGCCATGGCCTCGCGCTGCGCCGGGGTCATGGCCAGCACTTGGTCCACGGCGGTGCACACATCTTGTTGGCGGAATTTCGCTGTATAACCTTCGACGTCGCGCAAACCGTGGTCCCCCTTGAACTGACCCGCCAGCATTTGTTCTGGCATACCCCATCGGGTCACTGGCACCAGTACGGCTGAGGTCGGTGAGAGCAATTCGTTCATGGGTGGTAGGTCCGTGGTCACGATCACGGCACCCGTGGCTCGAGCCTGGTTAATGTAATGCCCATACCCTTCTTGTAGACTCGGGCACAGGAAGAATGACTTCTCGGCCACCATCTTGCCAAACTCGGTGGCATCCACTCGTCCAAGGTGCAACGTGATGCGATCACTGGCCTGCGCAATGGCCTCCCCAAACGGCGCCTTAAACTGCCCATCGTAGATATCTTCGTTCACAAACATGTCCAAATGCGGGTAATCGGGGCGTTGCAGCCAGCATTCCAGCACCTGTTTCGTTCCCTTTTGCACACTGGTGCCAACGGCGTGCACAAAATTGACCTGTGTGAAATCCTTCTCCTGAATCGCGCCATCCTCGAGCCGGGACCGCGCCAGTGCGGCAATATCCGAGGACGTATGACGCGTGTACACCACCTTGGTGTTTTTCGGATTGCCCTCCTGTTCGTACCAGAGGCGCACGCGCCGCGCACAGATCGCCGTCTTGCAGAGCACGACGTCCACGTCCCAGTAGTGCTTCTCGTTGAGCTCGTACATCTCAATGTTAGGCATAAGGTACTTGGGTTTATCCACCGGCCATTCGGGCTTGTCCGTGAGACCATCCCAGTAATGGTTGAGGAAGATCATCGGGGTCTGAGGACAGAGATCATGGTATGAGAAGGATTCGCCCGTTGCTTCGTCCTTGTACGTCATCTCCAGTGCCCACATTGGTAGCATCCGCGACTGTAAATCTACCGCCACCCGAATAATAACGACGAGCCACACACACACACACAACCATGCGATAGCATGCATATCATTAGAGATGACATGACCTTTTTGCTTTTCGATCTGATCAAGCCAAACATGTAGACAGAGAGACATACATTTCGTGTAGGCAATGGAATCTTCACAGTACCCATGGCCTCGGATTCCCCCCGGCAAAAAGATATCCACATCGGGGCAAACGCGCATCTTCTCGAGTAGATCTGGGTCCTCGCGGTTGATTACTGTGCTGGGCTCTGCGACTATGCCCTCGAGCCCATACGTCCATGGGATCACGCTGTCCTTGTGGCTCACGCAGGCTTCGTGCAATAGCGCGAGATGCAGCAGGTCCTTGTTCGCCACGGGCTGCGCAAATAAGGAGTGCATCACCGTCTCGGGGTAAAAGTCGCTATGCTCGTCAAACTCGCGCTCGACGTACTCGTGTCCATCGTCCAGCTGACGCCCCAGCAAGACGAGCTCGGCGATGAGCAGTACAACGCCCAGAAGTACGGTCACCACCACGATGTTGTAGGTCGTGACCCATGGACGGGCGCTGTAGGTGGGGCGCCACTCGCGGTGGGAGCTCTTCTGCATCGCGGCCAGCTCCAGTTCGCAACCACCAACGGCCGGCGTCGACACGTAATGTTCGACAGATATGGATTCATTTCACGTCAGTCATGTTTTCGGGATTCGTTCCCCTCTGATTAAGCATAACCTTGTAAAGTGTGGTAGTTGGTGGCTGAGGCGAGGTATGTGGTAGCACCTTATATTCGGGCCTTCCTGGTTTAATGTAAATTTGGTGTGGAATATCGGAAGCCAGAGTCAATCAGCACACCTGCGAAAGAAAATAATCCGCACGAACCAACACAACGTCTGATTCTATTTTCTTCTACGCATTGGGAAACAATGCTCCCGAATAACCTCCGACATTTCAACTCCCTTCGAATTTTTCGGTTCATTCTGATTCTATTTTCTTTTCGTTGCATTAGGAAACGTCGCTGCTTCTTCTGGTGCGTGGTGTTGTCGCTCATCGGATCCTCCCCTTTCTTTCTCGTCACCTTGCAGCCTGGATGCCGCTGTTGGAATGTCGCAACGTCGCACATGCATATGCTAATTTTGGCCAAATGCTTGGCTGTGCTTTGTGTGAGTAGCGTTTGGGGTACCAGCCAAATCGCTTGCCAAATGAAATCCAGAACAGGTCAGTCAGGGCGCCACGAGTACTGTACACCCTGCCTAGAAGAATGCGTGAACTCGATGGAAGAAAGGGACGAACCCTAAACAGCAGAAAGAAGACGCGCTGCGAATAAACCATCTGGGTGAGGCATGTCATTGCTGCAACCTATCCGGATAAGTGACCGCCTATCCACTTTTACAGGTTAAACCGTCCCCGGAATGGAGAATTTTCTTCAACGTTCCGCATCCTGTTGGTTGCGCCTTCTTGGCGCAGTCATGAATCGACACTGGCCGTTTTACGGTCAAGAAGAATCCCGAAATTACCCAAATGCTGGCTCCCGACCTCTAATTCTCGGAGGTTGCACCTTCACTCCGCGCACAAAGCCGCCACATACGCCACTGTCACTGCCCAAGCCCATTGCTGTCTTCCTGCAGCTGCCGGCCAGGATCGCATACATTCCCCCAGTGTAATATCAGACGCCAGTCAAGTGCTCCCCCCCTCCCCCACTCCCCCCACACCCATACACACAACCTCACAACCCATCCAAGGCTCACGCGCATCTTGTCCTTCAAGGGCGTCCCCCACTCTCTGTCTGTTTGTATCTAACGCTCCGCTGCCCCTGGGTTCAGAAAGGGGGCAGCGGAGGAGGGGAGGGGATAGCGGACCAAAGTGAACCGACAAGAAGTGAGTCTGTGTGGACTGTTGTGGACTGAGGACCTGAGCTGTGGACTGAGTGGAGGGCGGACGCGTAGCCGCTGCGCCGTCGCCGCCGCAGAGGAGCGACGCCGCTTTCTTCTTCTTCTGGTTCACTCTCTGAGTGGACGATTGTTTAGCATCTAGGCCAAAGCGATCGTGTTTCTTAGTGAGTCGTCC